>OX465103.1:8701404-8906448 GCA_949987565.1 Luidia sarsii | reverse complement strand
CCTCCTCTTCTTCCTCTTCCTCCACATCTTCCACCTCCACCTCCTCCTCCACCTCCTCTTGCTCCTCCACCTCGACATCTTCCTTCTCCACGTTCCCCACCCTCGTCCCCCCCACGCAGGTCAAGATGAATGTGAACGACATGGACATCGAGTTCCCCAACCAGCTCTTCATCAACAACGATTTTGTGGACGCCGAGGACGGCAAGACCTTTGACACCATCAACCCCTGCGACGAGAGTGTCATCTGCAAGGTTGCCAAGGGAACAGCTGCAGATGTTGATACAGCTGTGGCAGCAGCCAAGGTACGGAATGTTGATAACTCGGAGGGGAGGGACTTAAAAAACGTTGATCTGAAGCTGTCGGATACTGATACCAGGTTCAGACATTCTCCTGACGTTTCAGTTCCAAGTAGAATGAAAAGGGCAAATGCAGATGGGGAAAAGGGAAAGGGGCGATAAAGAGAATAGACCCTGTTATACTTATTCAGACTCGTTAGGACTCATTAGGCATCGAGCAGGAATTCTTCATTAGGAATGGAGAATTCTCAGAATACCATTTAAGTACTTGGTATGCACTCCCGAATGCAGCTCAAATGTAATTCGAACACAGCGGGAGTAGTCAGAATGATGTTTACAATGGGGTCAGACTATTCAGTGTGGACTTGGAATATCCAGGCATATGCAAAGAACTTTCATCCTGAAGGAATGCTGGCACACTCTGCCCTCTAGAGTGAGGTGAGTAAAGTTTCAAGCGCATTTTTTTTTTTTTTTTTTTTCAATACAAATGCACCCAAAAGAAGGCTATAAAGCCACTCACGGTTAACGGCTAACGAAAAAAGGGAGCTAGAGAGGGATTAAGGAAGGCTGGAGATACATGTAGGAATTGACTTTCCTTTCAAAAAGGGAAGATCGTAGGCTGGGGGAAAACATGAACCAGGAAAGGAATTCCAGATGGAGGCAGAACGAGGGAAGAAGCTGTTCTGATACCTCTTTGTTCTACACCTTGGGATAGATAGAGTGTACGGGTGATTGATAATCCATTTTGGGTTTCTGTGTGTGTGTGACAGGAAGCCTTTGAGGAAGGAGAGTGGGGCAAGATGAATGCGAGGGACAGAGGCACGCTGATGACCAAGTAAGTCCGGTTGATCACAGGGGTTGGCTAATGGCTATTTGTAACAAGCGAGCCTATGTGAATTGGCTGAGGCTTCCGTTTATGTAGCTAGTTAGGTACGGCTGCAAGCAATGCACATGTCTATCGGGCTTGGCTTACAGCTGCCTTGCCAGTTCTTGTCACTCACCCGAAGCACCTGGCTATGGCTAGAGATGACAATTGAGTCTATGGGAATGAGCTGAGGCTTCTGTTTATGTAGCTAGTTGGATACGGCTGCAAGCAATGCACATGTCTATCAGGGTTGGCTTATGGCTGCCTAGCCAGTTTCTGCCATAGCCTTGCATGAGTTTATTGGCTATGGCTTCGTGTGTGATGGAAGCCACTGGCTATCCTTGTGGTTCACAACATCATTGGACAGTGCTCAGCATTAGGCCGTGTTTGACCTCGTTGTCTATGGGTTCATATTAGAAGCATGAATGAGTGTATCGGATGGAATCTGCTACATAGCTAGCCACGTGGCTACGGCTTCCATAGGCGCGTGTGCTACCACCAGCCCTAGCCTCTCCCGTCTCGGTTGTCCCTCAGGCTGGCGGATCTCATGGAGGAGCACAAGGAGGAGTTGGCCACCCTGGAGTCCATTGACTCCGGTGCTGTCTACACCCTGGCCATCAAGACCCACATTGGCATGTCCATCGACACCTTCCGCTACTTCGCAGGCTGGTGCGACAAGATCCACGTAAGACAGTGGGGCTCAGTCTTGGCTAGGGTTTTTTTTTTTTTTTTTTGGGGGGGGGGTCGTTTTTCGGCTTGCGAATGAAAGCCCTGAAACGCATGAAACAGATGAGAAGGGGCGTACTAACAAGAGATGGTCCCTGAGTAATTCAAACCCTGATGTCGGATACTGGATCTATTTTGTGTTAACCTTTAGTCGTTGGGGCCACCCATTCACAGTCACAGCTGTGGATGCAATGACTCTATTCAGCTTGTACACAATTGACCATTCAGTGCACCCATTTACAGTCGCAGCTGTGGATGCAATGACCCTATTCAGCTTGTACACAATGGGCCATTCAGTGCACCCATTCACAGTCACAGCTGTGGATGCAATGACTCTATTCAGCGTGTACACAATGGGCCATTCAGTGCACCCATTCACAGTCACAGCTGTGGATGCAATGGCTCTATTCCCCCTCTAGGCAGTGGGCCATTCAGTGCACCCATTCACAGTCACAGCCGTGGATGCAATGACTCTTCCACTTGTAGGCAATGGGCCTGGCAATGTAGTGCAGTACCACTTTGTATTCTAGTTACCAGGCTGCTCAGTGCAATTTTGGTCAAGGCTGGATGGGAACACCAATTGGAACAGCAACATTCATGCTGAGATGCTCCAGTCAATTTCAAGGTTTATTTGGTTTGTCTAAAGAAATTCAGGTCGGTCGTGAGCGTATTTGATAGGTTGTGATAGATTTGGATTTGTTTGCCTGATTCTTAACCTTTTGTTTGGATTTCTGTTTGATCCAGGGTCTAACCATCCCCATCAACAATGCCAGGCCAAACAAGAACTTGACCTTCACCAAGAGGGAGCCCATAGGGTAAGAATTAGAGACGGTCAGCATCCCCCTTGATTGTTCTGTCACCCTATTCAGGATGAGCTTCCATATAAAATGAATGAATGAATGAATTGGACCGAAACTACGCCAAATGTACTGCCTTCCACAATGAGGGTTTGCCCAACTGCACTCATCGGCATGGGGATATTATGGTTGAGTGCTTCTACCGAGCACCCCTCGACTCAGGAAAGATAGAGGACCATTTGGGAGGCTCCATTTCAGAGCTGGATAGCTCAGGTGGTTCAACTGCTGGTATACTACATGTATTCCAGAGGTCTCAGAGGTTCAAATCCTTGGCCACTCAAATTTTCTTTGCCAATTTTTAAAGGGTCAGTAAGCTAAGGGCTGGATAGCTCATTGGTAAGTGCACTGGTATGCAAAACCAGAGCTTTCGGGTACAAGTTCCACTCCAGTCTAAGGTTGTTTTTTTTTAAATTATTTTTTCATTATTTTTTTTTTTTTTTGAAAGTTAAAAAAAACTTAATTACATTCTGTTATCCATGTCAGTAGTCAGTAAACTGCTTGCAAAAGTTGTATATTACCGTCTTTAAAATTCATAAACTAAATATGGGTTTGTTTCACATCTCATTCCCTTTTATTCCCATCCATCTCCATCCCAATCTCCATCCCAATCTCCATCCCAATCTCCATCCCGATCTCCATCCCAATCTCCATCCCAATCTCCATCCCAATCTCCATCCCAATCTCCATCCCGATCTCCATCCCAATCTCCATCCCAATCTCCATCCCAATCTCCATCCCAATCTCCATCCCAATCTCCATCCCAATCCCAATCCCAATCTCCATCCCAATCTCCATCCCAATCTCCATCCCGATCTCCATCCCAATCTCCATCCCAATCTCCATCCCAATCTCCATCCCAATCTCCATCCCGATCTCCATCCCAATCTCCATCCCAATCTCCATCCCAATCTCCATCCCAATCTCCGTCCCAATCTCCATCCCAATCTCCATCCCAATCTCCATCCCAATCTCCATCCCAATCTCCGTCCCAATCTCCATCCCAATCTCCGTCCCAATCTCCGTCCCAATCTCCATCCCGATCTCCATCCCGATCTCCATCCCAATCTCCATCCCAATCTCCATCCCAATCTCCATCCCAATCTCCGTCCCAATCTCCATCCCAATCTCCATCCCAATCTCCATCCCAATCTCCGTCCCAATCTCCATCCCAATCTCCGTCCCAATCTCCGTCCCAATCTCCATCCCAATCTCCATCCCAATCTCCATCCCAATCTCCATCCCAATCTCCGTCCCAATCTCCGTCCCAATCTCCGTCCCAATCTCCGTCCCAATCTCCGTCCCAATCTCCATCCCAATCTCCGTCCCAATCTCCATCCCAATCCCAATCCCAATCCCAATCCCAATCCCAATCCCAATCCCAATCCCAATCCCAATCCCAATCCCAATCCCAATCCCAATCCCAATCCCAATCCCAATCCCAATCCCAATCCCAATCCCAATCCCAATCCCAATCCCCATCCCCATCCCCATCCCCATCCCCATCCCCATCCCCATCCCCATCCCCATCCCCATCCCCATCCCCATCCCCATCCCAATCCCAATCCCAATCCCAATCCCAATCCCCATCCCCATCCCCATCCCCATCCCCATCCCCATCCCCATCCCCATCCCCATCCCCATCCCCATCCCCATCCCCATCCCCATCCCCATCCCCATCCCCATCCCCATCCCCATCCCCATCCCCATCCCCATCCCCATCCCCATCCCCATCCCCATCCCCATCCCCATCCCCATCCCCATCCCCATCCCCATCCCCATCCCCATCCCCATCCCCATCCCCATCCCCATCCCCATCCCCAATCCCCAATCCCCATCCCCAATCCCCAATCCCCAATCCCCATCCCCATCCCCAATCCCCAATCCCCATCCCCCATCCCCAATCCCCAATCCCCAATCCCCAATCCCCATCCCCATCCCCATCCCCAAACCCAACCCTGTGCCATCCTATCCCGTCTCATCGCCATCCCCATCTCCCTGTAGTGTCTGCGGCCTGGTGGTGCCCTGGAACTACCCGCTGATGATGCTGGCCTGGAAGATGGCCTCCTGCCTGGCGGCCGGCAACACGGTGGTCCTCAAGCCGGCCCAGGTCACGCCGCTGACCGCCCTCAAGTTTGCCGAGCTGGTGGTCAAGGCCGGCTTCCCTCCCGGTGTCATCAACATAATCCCGGGCTCCGGTGAGTGACCAGCGTCTCTTTCGGTTTGTCAAACCGACCAAAGTCATCACGAAACCTGTAGAACCCAAAAACCCATAGCTGGCCCTAGTGGCTGATTTCCTCTTGACATTATAGCTATGAACATGACTGGATAGCTCATAATGGTAAGTTTGCTGGTATGCAAACCCAAAGGTCTCAGATTTAAGTCTCACTCAGTCAAAGGTTTTTTTTTCTTCTATTTTTCAATATTTTTGAAAGTTTGTAATCAAATAATTACTTATTCACATTCCCTATTATCCCCTATTATCCCCAGTTATCCCCATGTTGTCGGTGCCGTGCATTACTTTCAATGAGAATCAGGCTTTCATCCATATTACAGTCAGTACTTTTTCCCAGAACTATTTCTGGAATTTTGGCACCTTTCTCTCTGAGACGCTGTGAGCTTGAGAGCCACAAGCCACAAGTTGACCACTTTTTTTCTCCATGGGTGCTATAGACTGATTGCATTGCAATCTAGTAGACTGATTGTATTGTCCACATTCTTCTCTGTACCTTTCCATCGCTGCTCTGTGGCAAATGAGGTGAAGAAATACCCACTATACGTCATGTTACGTAAACAATAGTCGCGCAGTCAGTCTATTAGGTCCTGTCTGTCTTGGAGAAAGGACCTGCTAGGATAGAAACGTCAGGCCCACTAATTTTGGGGGTGATTTGTAATTTTGGTCATTTGAGTCAGATAGCAACAGTTGGTATCGCTAAATCATTTGTGTCCACATTTCTCCTGTCCAACTTTGTGAATCCTGAATCTGTAATTTTACTTTGTTGGTAATCGAAGCCCACTGCTCTTTCACCATTGTCTAGGCTCTGTGGTTGGGCAGAGGATGGCCGACCACCCAGACATCCTCAAGCTGGGCTTCACCGGCTCCACCCCCATCGGAAAGACCATCATGAAGAGGTGAGGCATTTGCCATCGCATCCCGGCCTTGGTCGTCCCCTCAGTCCATGCCTTAGTGTGTGTGACGACGAGCTGTGCTCATTCATCTGGCGTGAAAATGGTTGCCAATGAGTGTTTGTGGGGTGATTTCGAGCATAGTTATATCATTCTTATATTGTCATACAGGACTACCCAAAGCACAGCTAGAGTTGAATAGTTCTCTGAATTCGCTCTTCCTCTCCTTTCCTCATCCGCCTTATCTTCCTTCTCCTTGTCTTCCTCTTTGTCTTTGCCTTCCTCCTTCTCCTCCTCCTCCTCCCGCTCCCCCTCCCCCTCCCCCTCCCCCTCCCCGGGTTCCGGGTTCACATTCCTATCCAGTCAAACATTCTTTTCTATTTCCATGTCTTAAAAAAAAAAAAATTGCCAGCAATTTTCCTTTTGCTTTATAAAAAAAATAAGAGTAATTTCAGTCAGCATTTTGCCGGTGGGGTCTGCTTGATAATTTTGTCCTCTGGGCTTTGTCTTTTTCTTGGTTGTGGTTTGCAGCTGCGCCGTGAGCAACCTGAAGAAGTGCTCCCTGGAGCTGGGTGGCAAGTCCCCGCTGGTCATCTTCGCCGACTGCAACATGGATACGGCAGTCAAGCAGGTGAGTGGCCATCAGTGACCGACTCAGACCACTCCCCCTTCCTCCTCCTCCTCCTCCTCCTCCTCCTCCTTAGCTTACGGCAGCCAAAGCCAATCATCCCCTCCTGTCCTGTCCACTTCCACTGTAACAAAATGTGACCCGGCACAGCATTATGAAGAATAACCCCCACATTTGAGATTTTGAGGTTTTCTAATGATGTGAAAGAGCATACCATTAGCTTTCAAGTGATATCAAAATTATTTCCGGGTGAACTTTGTTGTAAATAGTACAAGGGGACTTCGCTCGTTCATTTGGTACCAGACACAATATAGCAGCACCATTCTAACTCCTCGAAAGCGGCCATTCAAAAAGGCAGAAACTTGACATTTTCATGACAACAGTACACAAACACTCCCCGGAAATCATCGGTTTTTTTTCAACATTTAGAGACGGATTTCGAAAAAATCCTTTGGACATAATATCCTCTAATACATTAACTTTCAGAAAATACAAACATTATTATATATTTTTTTTATTGAATTGAGAAGATACTTTGACTTCAGGCGTTGTTTACTCGAAAAGTGTTTTGGTGCGATATTCCTCATGTCGCTGTGCTGGGTCACAAATGTAGAAAACAGTCAATTTAAATGGCAACAGGAGTACTTTATTAATTTGTTGGCAGGGTCATTGCTGGTAGAACAATGAGGCCAACTTCCTCTGTCCCTTGCTAATGTGGGCTCAGTCCATTTCGTTACAGGGGTGGAATCAATTGCGACTTATACATTAAGTGAGGGGAGGGGGAAAAGGCAAAATTAAAAAAAAAGGGGGGTGACTAATTTCCCCAACCTCTACACACTCCCAAATAAGCGTGATTATTTGGATCGCGATTTGAATCTCAATTTGAATCTTGATTAAAACTCTGTGTGTGTGGACTCAATGGCCGTGATTATTAGTGGGATTTGAACCTCGAATCGGACCCCGCTGTTAGTGAGACTTTTCCAAATAATCGTGTTTATTTGCGACGCCATGTGTGTGGGAAATGGTCCACTATTAAAATTGCACCTGTTTTTTTTTTTTAATCCCACAATAAACCGTTTGCATTTAAACTGACTAGAAGTGCTGTGGTTGTTTATCTCCCTGCATGGGCCACCCTCAGGGACACACCCACCATTTGACCATAATTGCAACTCGCAATCGGCTCGTGATTTTCGGCATCGCGGTTTTTGCGGCCTGCGTGAATGCGAGCAAGAAACACCTGGTTTCTGAATCACGATTCAAATTGAGATTATTTAGAGAGTAGAAACGGCCCTTGCGTGGCTTTGAGGTTGTGTGACACAGGGCTATTTGGTTTTGGCTGGGCAACGGAGAGGCTACCGACTGCACAGCGTGCATCCTGTTCCATCTGAGCCAGGTGGGAAGCCGCTAGCAAGTGACTGTATTTTGACCTTTGATCTTTGACCATTTCCCCCCTCCTCCCCCCCCCCCCCCTTCAATTGTCATTCCACAGGCACTTGGCGCCGTCTTCTTCAACAAGGGTGAGAACTGCATCGCGGCCGGTCGTCTCTACGTTGAGGACAAGATTCACGATGAGTTCGTCAAAAGAGTGGTGCGTTGCCCTTTTCTTTCTGATTAAAAAAAAAAAAAAATCCAAACAGCAAAGTCCCCATGGAAAGGTCCTGCCTGGATTGGATTGAAATGTCAGTCCCTCTTTAAATTGTTCTCAGATTTGTACAATTTGGGAACATTTGAAGGAATTATGGCAAAGAACTTTTTTTCTGGACCAGGATTTGAGCACGAGGCCTTTGCTTGGCCTACCAGTGCTCTTCCCATCTGAGCAATTCAGCCCTTTGATGGTGGCCTGCCATATAATCAACCAGTCTTTGCTGGGGTCAGAGAGATGTGTTTTTTTCTTTTGGAAGACGATGAAGGTTCTAGTCGGACGATTACAATCAGAAAATTGTGGCACTACACCATGATCACTGACAACAAGGGAAACGTTTCCCCTAGATTTTAGTGTCAAGTCTGTACAATTTGTTCTCAGTTGCAATTGTTCTTTTATTGCATGACAAACGTATTTCTTCTTTGGATCGCAATCTTTTTATCATTCTATTTTTTTTCTTCTTTTTATCGCAATCTGCAAGGTGGAGGACGTCAAGAAGATGAAGATTGGGGATCCCCTGGACCGATCGGTGGGCCACGGACCCCAGAACCACCGCTCCCATCTGGAGAAGCTCCTGGAGTACTGTGAGATTGGCCAGAAGCAGGGCGCCACCCTGGTGTACGGAGGCAAGCAGGTGGACAGGCCAGGTAAAGAGCCCTGGACAAACTGTGCTGCTGCGGCTGTGCCTCGCGCACGGGTCTGTTGGGGATTGGCTGCAGTCTGTGGCTGTGGCTTTGGCTGAAAATTGCACCGAAGCCTATTGAGATAGCTGCAGTTAGTGGCTGTTGTGCATGTGGCTGCAGATAACACACAAGTCTATGGAGATAGCTGCATACAGTGCCCATAGTTGCTGTGGCTGCAGACAAAACAAGTGTCTATGGGAATAGCTGCAGACAGTGCCCATAGTTGCTGTGGCTGCAGATAACACACAAGTCTATGGAGATAGCAGCAGACAATGCCCATAGTTGCTGTGGCTGCAGATAACACACAAGTCTATGGAGATAGCAGCAGACAATGCCCATAGTTGCTGTGGCTGCAGATAACACACAAGACTATAGATATATCTGCAGACTGTCATAGTTGCTGTGGCTGCAGATAACACACAAGTCTATGGGAATAGCTGCAGACAGTGCCCATAGTTGCTGTGGCTGCAGATAACACACAAGTCTATGGAGATAGCAGCAGACAGTGCCCATAGTTGCTGTGGCTGCAGATAACACTCAAGACTATAGATATATCTGCAGACTGTCATAGTTGCTGTGGCTGCAGATAACACACAAGTCTATGGAGATAGCAGCAGACAATGCCCATAGTTGCTGTGGCTGCAGATAACACACAAGACTATAGATATATCTGCAGACTGTCATAGTTGCTGTGGCTGCAGATAACACACAAGACTATAGATATATCTGCAGACTGTCATAGTTGCTGTGGCTGCAGATAACACTCAAGACTATAGATATATCTGCAGACTGTCATAGTTGCTGTGGCTGCAGATAACACACAAGTCTATGGAGATAGCAGCAGACAATGCCCATAGTTGCTGTGGCTGCAGATAACACACAAGACTATAGATATATCTGCAGACTGTCATAGTTGCTGTGGCTGCAGATAACACACAAGTCTATGGAGATAGCAGCAGACAGTGCCCATAGTTGCTGTGGCTGCAGATAACATAAAGATCTATGGAGATAGCAGCAGACAGTGGCCAGAATTTAAAGTTGACCCATGACTGTGTGGTTTCTACACTTGCCAGGTCTGTTCATGGAGCCCACTGTCTTCACCGATGTCCGTGACGACATGATGATTGCCAAGGAAGAGTCCTTTGGCCCCGTCATGGTCGTCAGCAAGTTCAACGCCAGGTGAGAAAGAAACCACGCACGCAATCAACCAGAGCCAGTAGAACTGGAAATTGTACCCGATTGCAGTTGCAGTTGTTTGTTGTCCCAGTCTGTTTTGATTTGTTTTAAATTCTAAGACTAGTTGACTCTTTCGGGAGGCCACCTCAGCTCAGATGGTAAGAGCGCTGATGTGCAAAACCTGGAGGTCTCGGGTTCAAACACTGGTCCAGTTAAAGTTTCCTTTGCCAATTTTTCAAATAAAAAAAAAATTAAAAAAAAATTACCGGTAAGTTAAAAATTGATCTAAAATTTAGTGGGCCTGACGTTTCGATCCTAGCAGGACCTTTCTCAAAGGTCCTGCTAGGATCGAAACGTCAGCCCCACTAAATTTTAGATTAACTTTTTGGTAATTTTAGTCAGTAAGCAGTTTGCAACATTTTTGTATATCACCTTAAGTTAAAAATTGTTCTTTTCCCGTTGTCCTTTCAGAGTATAAGTTTTCTGTTTTGGGATTTTGTTTGTTTGATAACATCAGTCAATGGATTCCTTTGATTTGTTGTACGGTTCGTGCTTCTCGTCATTCCAGCTGTTATCTTTGATTTTTTTTTTTTAGCTTGCAAATTGCTGCTCCAAACTTTTTGTTCATTGACGGAGATGGAAGTCGAAATCCCTGAATTTCTTGATGGATTTGTGGGCTGGCTTCTTTTGTTCTAAAGTGGTAGGCCCTCCTATTCCAAGTGACATGTGAAGCAGGTCTTCCTGGCTGTGTTTGGTATTAACCACTTCGCACCGGGACCTCCGAATCCGGAGTGGTTAAGTGGTTAAGCTTCCCTGTGGACTGCCCCTCAGTCAGCTCCGGTATCCTCCGACATTACCACTCACTAACTTACCCAGCATAGAGTAGACACAGGGCCACTCGAAGGGGTAACCTGGGTCTACCCTAGGGAAGGTAGTTCAGCGTGCTCGACACAGGGCCACTCGAAGGGGTAACCTGGGTCTACCCTAGGGAAGATAGTTCAGCGTGCTCGACACAGGGCCACTCGAAGGGGTAACCTGGGTCTACCCTAGGGAAGGTAGTTCAGCGTGCTCGACACAGGGCCACTCGAAGGGGTAACCTGGGTCTACCCTAGGGAAGGTAGTTCAGCGTGCTCGACACAGGGCCACTCGAAGGGGTAATCTGGGTCTACCCTAGGGAAGGTAGTTCAGCGTGCTCGACACAGGGCCACTCGAAGGGGTAACCTGGGTCTACCCTAGGGAAGGTAGTTCAGCGTGCTCGACACAGGGCCACTCGAAGGGGTAACCTGGGTCTACCCTAGGGAAGGTAGTTCAGCGTGCTCGACACAGGGCCACTCGAAGGGGTAACCTGGGTCTACCCTAGGGAAGGTAGTTCAGCGTGCTCCACACGGGGCCACTCGAAGGGGTAACCTGGGTCTACCCTAGGGAAGGTAGTTCAGCGTGCTCGACACAGGGCCACTCGAAGGGGTAACCTGGGTCTACCCTAGGGAAGGTAGTTCAGCGTGCTCGACACAGGGCCACTCGAAGGGGTAACCTGGGTCTACCCTAGGGAAGGTAGTTCAGCGTGCTCGACACAGGGCCACTCGAAGGGGTAACCTGGGTCTACCCTAGGGAAGGTAGTTCAGCGTGCTCCTATGGAGTTTGATTTGGAGTTGAGGTCTAGCCCCTGTCTCTCTCCCTCCCTCCATCTCGTCCGCAGCGACGTTGACGGCATGCTGAGGAGCGCCAACGCCACCGAGTACGGTCTGGCCTCGGGCGTCTTCACCAACGACATCAGCAAGGCCCTGTACTGCAGCGACAAGCTGAACGCCGGCACTGTCTTCGTCAACACCTACAACAAGACCGACGTGGCCGCACCCTTCGGCGGCTTCAAGCAGTCCGGATTCGGCAAGGATCTGGGTGAGCAGAGCGAGCGAGCATGCTCCTTTCTTCATGTCTGGTTGTTCTGGTTGTTGTGGTGGTTGTTGTCTGTCAATCTGTCTGTCTATCTGTCTGTTTGAGTACATTTGTGTAGTCATCTATGTAACATCGATTTCTCTCTGTCCGTTAATCTGCCTGTCTGTCAATCTCTACCCATTCTTGTGATTGTCAGCCTTTTTGACCGTATGTTTGTTAGTTGTGAACGTAATACCGCTTTCTGTCTCTGTCTGTGTCTCTGTCCAACTTTGTGTCCACCTGTCCCTCAGAACATCCATTATGTCCATTGTTGCGTCCCCCTGCCTGTCTGCTTGTCTGTTTAGTGCTTGTATGTCCCCAGTCTGTCTATTCTTCTGTCTGTCTGTTTGTCCGTCTTATTCTCTGTACACCTGTCTATCTGCTTGTCCGTCCATCTGTCTCTATTTGTTTGTCCGTATATCCGTCTATCAGTCTATGCTCTCCATTTATCCTCCCTCTGTCTATCCGTTGAAGTCTGTCTATCCGTATTATCCGTCTGTCCTTCTGCGAGTCTGTCTGCCTATCTGTCTGTTGGCCCTCCATCCCTCCGTCCTTTCCTGTCCGTCCGTGTAGGTTGGAGCCTGCGTGGGTGCGATGTGGCCGTCGCTCATTCCGTTCTCTCTTTTGCCACCAGGTATGGAGGCCATGAACGAGTACCTGAAGACCAAGACAGTCACTGTGGAGTATTGATGAGATTCAGCCAGACTCCGCATACTGCTTCCTCTCATCCACCTCTCTCACAGGATAGACCAATACCATCCAATACCATCAAAACCCCATGACGCTCAGTCACTTGCTTTTTAGTTTCCAATAGTAATCTGCCCACCTGTGGGTTTTTTTGGTAAGGGGGTGGGGCTTAGGCAGCACTGTTGGTTATAGGCCTACACAGAAAAAAAAATGAAGCCTTTTCCCATTTTGATCTTCTATAAGCACTCTCTCTATTGACAGTGTAGAAAATCTTATCACTGCAAAGAATTATGTATGTTTTATACCAAGGCATGTTTCATGTAGTCCTAACACTACATGGTCAAAATACAATATATTTTTGGTTGGTTTTTTTTTGCGAATTAAGTGTGAAATGTCATTTTCACCTTTGATTTGAGATGAGGTTTTAAATTGTCAATTCAGAAGCATTTGAGCATTTTTTTTTGGTGATGATTCATCTGCAAACCGTATGCGGAATGTTTTATGAGCAAAATGTTTGGATTGATATTTTTTATTGCGTTTATTTTAAAGATTGAGGATGGGTAAGAGATCTCAAAGGAAACTGTTTCCTTTGGAAAATGACAACGGAATAATCAAAACCCAAAAGTTAATCCAAAATATTCTCACGGTAAACAGCTGGAGCCGACTCGACCTGTCAATCATAACTTGTCAAAAGTTGAACATTGGTAAAATGGCAAGCTTGTGGTAAACCTGTGGTAAACCTGTGGTAAACCTGTGGTAAACCTGTGGTAAACCTGTGGTAAACCTGTGGTAAACCTTTGGTAAACCTGTGGTAAACCCGTGGTAAACCCGTGGTAAACCCGTGGTAAACCCGTGGTAAACCTGTGGTAAACCCGTGGTAAACCTGTGGTAAACCTGTGGAAAACCTGTGGTAAACCAGTGGTATGCATGTGGTAAACCCTTTCATGGCATTGAGACCAAAGGTTCCCCAACCCCCAACCTCGTCCATCTTCGTTTGGCAGTTGTAGCAACCAGGCACTCACTCAAAAACTCAACTGCATCATCCTAAGGCTATGCATGGGTTATGGTACACAGTGACGATGTCAGAAGCCAGTGTAGAGGACTAAGCACTGAGAAAATGACAGGGTCTGTTCATATGTGTGGTATAAAGAAGGCTCACTTGCTCATAAATTATTATCAGAGCACATTTGTTTATATTTGCATGCATAGCTGCTCGCAACTCGTCAACGTCATTGTCCATAATTTCTTAAATCAAAGTCCAATGCCATCCGAATAATAGTAACGAAGGTTATTGCTTGGACTACAAGTTGCCTACCATCAGAGTCGTTATTTATCCTGCTTCGAACAAAAACAAACTTTTGTAATTATATTAACAAACTCTTCTGGATTCGTTTTGCGAAAAAAAATCCCGCCTTGGATATTGAGCACATTGTGAAGAATTTTAACACCTGTTAACTTGTGGGGTGGGGTTTTGTTACTTAGTTAGCTTAGAAAAGGACCTGTCATTGGACAATGTAAGCGGATTTACAATTGGACAATGTAAGCGGACTATTTTTTTTTTACACGCGGTGCAGAAGTCGCTCAACGACGCGTAAATTCCGTTGACCTGGCTGAAAACAAACACAAAGAAAGGTGGCCAAATCTTTCATTTCGTGTCTGATAATTGATAGTACGCTGATTTGATAGAGGAGATTATTCAACCAAGCCATCTCAACGTTTCGTAGAAAACAAAGTTGTGAATTGTTCGGTGGCAAGTAATGTATGGTCTTTCCTTTGAGTTCGTCGCCGTCTGCTTCCGTTTCGCGTGTACATTAACCTGTGTTACGTGATATCTACCCTTATTATGTATGAATGATTGCAAATCATGATTGTATGTTAACGTCGTGCCTTTAATTAAATAAAAAGTAAAAGATATGCCGTAAGTGAAAAAGAAGAGATGACGTGTGCATTTTTTTATTTTTTTTTGGCGCTTGTATGTGCAATGTAACGTAATCGGAGCGTTGTTACCCGAGACGATGTTTTTTTTCCCTTCCAAAACCCGGCTCAGGATCCGTTTAACAAAAGCCGAAATAATTTTTTTTTTTTTTTTTTTTTGGGGGGGGGAGGAAGTAAGTTGAGCTTGGCCCAGTCTTTTTACAAAAATGAGGAACCTTCTCTAAAAACCGTGGCCAAAGGCCTCATTTTTTTGCCTTGTACTTTTGAGAAAAAAATAGGGATGAATGTAAATGGAGTCAAAGCCGGATCCCGAGACCAATCCGGTTTTGGGGGAAAGACCGCGCAGTTGAGTGCATTGGCTTTCGTAGCACCACCTACTTCAGCACGTATACTTTCATAGCAACAAGTACTCCCTCCGAAGCCTAGCTAGTTCGTATGAGTATCGTTGCTACAAAAGCCTATAGATGCACTTTGCCTAATTCGTTAGTTTTTGAGTGGCATCCTTGTACCAAGTCGCCCATCAGTGGTTTTGGTTTCATGACCCGTTACAAAGGTCGCCCAAGGGTTGAGAAAACGACCCAACATCCTGTTGTGTTACTTCCACAATTGATTTCCTTGACCGTTCTTCCTATTTCTCCACTTCGATCTGTTTGCATTCTTTTCTTGATGTTGGGTTTTTTCGTATGAAAACGACAACATTACACGGCATGACCAAAACAGTTGGTGAGTGGAAAGTTTACGGTGACACCGTGTAGCACTTCTCTTTCGAGAAGGAGTGTGGCTCTGAGAAGAGCCGGTAACTCAACGTTTCGGGTAGTGTGTACTCTGCCCGTCGTCAGGAGACAGTGGTGAGGTGTAGGTATTTCAGGATGTTCAAATTCAGTGAGTGGACAGGACGGATCTGTCGCATTACAGTCATTGATGACGTGACCATGGGTCTGAATTTCACCGAGGCTGTTTGCGATATCCCACGGTATCCTGCTCTTTCATATCCGCTGCAAATCTACCAGCACCATACCGTAGTCTGCTCTATGGCTTTATATGCTCATGGCTTTCTGGGAAGGCTGTGTCCATGATGAGAGGGCTTGGATTATCAGTACGTCATTTACGTGGTTAAGCTCATCTGTCTATACGGCTCAGAAAGATTCTCCCTTTGAGCGTATATAGCATGTCGTACAATAAACGGTTCCCTTCACACGACCGATTGTCAAGGGTCCCGTGAAAAACCTCTGCTTGCGGAAGAGTTTGTCGCGGAGGTCCGGACCTACGACAAAATATCTCAAGGGTTCACCAGGGACGTCTGTCACTCTCAAGCATTGGTAACCTTTCACACGATGGCACGAGACATTTTCATGAGACATTTTCTCTTTTTTTCCAGCGTCGTCTGAAAAGCCCTTTAGGCTGTGTTTTAATGTTTTAGCTGTGAACAGAAATAATTTCTGACATTAGGTAACAAGGCCTGAAGTTTCGATCCTATAGCAGATCCTTTCTCTGCATTTTGAAAAAGGTTTTGCTTGGATCGAAACGCTGCAGATCCTAATGCTTTTTGGTCATATTTTAGTCAGTAAGCCGTTTGCGACGTTTGTGTAACATCACTATATTGTAGTTATAATATAATTACTATAATAATATTATTATTATCTGCCGGTAGATTCCGCGTGTAGAGGGGCTCTAACCATGCCCTATGCTCTAACAATCTCCGTACATTTTATCTGCCGAGACCGGCCGCAAAGGTCAGGAAACGGTATGTGGTTTTTGGAGGGGTTGGAATAACATTCGGTGCACGCACTGCCGATACGCGCAGACATCCGCCCCCAACGATAACACCGCACCCACGTGGGCTGAAGTCGGCCACATTATCCTCTGTGCCCGCTTCATTGCGCAACACCTAACCGGTTAAGTGCAATGGCTTTTCCTAGATAATCATGTTATTATAAGTGGTCACGCTGACTATTAATTTTTGACTTTCGAAAGCAGCGCCCACTGAAAACAATAACGGCAAAAAACAAACAATATACAGACACGCGAACAATTTTTAAAGAGCAAAAAGGCGTCACTCCAATAATACCGCTCACCAATAATCAGCCATCCGCCCCCTTGAGTAAGCTGCAAAAATATATATGGCTGAAACAGCCTACACTGTAAAAACGAACTGCACCTCGATCATGCACTTCCGCAATAGCACATTATTTGTCCCAGAATCATGAACACTTGAGGCACCTACTGTACTACATGCACGTGAACTACTGTAGGTCAAGCACATGCAGTCACTTGAGCAAAAATCGGATGAGGTGCATGAAGTGTTTCATGTACAAGAACATCTCTCTATTTACTGTACCTCAAGCAAGCACATGGAGTGAAAGTGAGCATCACCTCATGCGCATGTATCGTAGACCATGTGCCTCAACATACTTCATCCATGTGCTTGATGCGATGAGCACCGTTTTTACGGTGTAACACAATAAGGATTAAATCCTTACCAAACGTCACCGAGGAAAAACAAAATGTACTAATAGGCCCTTACCTTTGTGAACTTAGACATGATTGTGGTATTTAGTAAACGGTTCGGTTAGGGATTGCCACAGTTTTTGTGTTAATTAAACCATTACACATTCCCAAAAAGAAATCATGCGAAGGTTTTAGCTCAGTGGTAATCTGAGAAAGTAGAAAAAGGAAAACAAAAACACGTCACGGTTTTCGCACCGTTCTGTGGTGTAAGAAATAATTTATTACTCGCGAGTAATAAACTATTCGTCGATGTTTGAGTAAAGATTTCTTGAGAAGTACAGCATCCCAGACCGAGGATTTCAACATGAGGATTATATCATGACAGTCTACTAACTGTGTAAATTAGAAGGAAATAATGTGAATATATATATATATATATATTTATCTTCCCAATGTTGTATTGGGCCATTAATATTATGGGTTTATATTTAATCCTCTGATGAGCAAGTTTTTAACGGAATTAGTGCGGGGATCTGCCAAAATAATCAACCACATTTTATCTCTGGGGTGGGGGCGCCAGTCACAAGCATCTATCCATTAACTGTCGTATAATTCCTCCAGTAATCACATACGTACCCCTTTCCATCAGATGCTAACAAAACGACAACTATTTGTATACAGCCGACTTTGTAACCGTTTTTTATATCAACAACTCAAAAATCGAACAAACATCTCATCTATTTTTACACTTCAATCCTGTTTCGCTTCCCCGGGTCCAAGAACAAGCTGTTTCTAAATACTTGCAAATTACAGCGAATTATAAATATTAAAAGAGAGTTCAATTTAAAGACACTCGAGGTTTTGAACCGCTCTAAAAGACATGGGTAAAACAAAATGTATAATATTATTGTGGATATAATGATTAAGTTTATAAGTGTTTGGTCTTATCTAGCGAACACACGGAAACACGGAAGAGGAACATGTGTGCTGCAACAAGGGGGTAAAAACAACAAAGCAGCACGCCACTCCGACGCGTAGCGATAAACGGAAAGCGATGACACCGGAGGGCTGGTTTCACTATAGTATACCGTATACAAGCACGAGTGTCAGCCTAGAAAAGAAACCGTGAACTGTTATACACAACCCGAGCCGCTATGATTATTTGGCCGCGTGTCCCGGACGGGCGGGCGGGCGGGCGGGCCGTGAGAAGCTGACCGGGTTCAGAAACCACTTCTGGATATGGAGAAGGAAATCGCAAAAGCCAAGGTTGATTGCGAAAACTTAAGCAAATAAACTGGTTGATTCAAGGGGTCGGTCGCGATTTACAGAAGAAAAAACCAACGCACGCACAAAACACCCACCATATCTCTAGAGAGCACAAAAAGCTCCCAGTAGCCTATACACTGCAGCCTATACATTTATACACTGTGCAAAATATTGGGCAATATTCAAATATCAGTTTGACCAGTGTTGGTTCAAAGCCTAACGTGTTGGAGCGAGCCGGTCAAAGTCAATCACCAATTCTCACACATGTATAATCGAAAGTTATGCAAAATATCAGGCATCTGATATGAATTCAATTAGTGTATATACTTCGTTCGTGGAACACAGACATCTGTAGCTGAGAAGAAAAAAAACACCCGATACAGACCGCTGTTGTACTTGTTCTGTCCTGTGTACTCTGTGTATTCTGCGTGCTATAAAAGCTTCACCAGACCCAGGTACTGCATGGTAGAGCCGGGTTACCTCGCATTAAATCCTCTCACTGCGTGTACTGAAACCATGCAAAAATATATACACCCAGACCCTGCTGCAGGAGGAAAGACAGGGAAGAGGTTGGAGCCAATTGAACCCTAATTGACTGTCAGGTCATTGGTGGTGCTCTCCAGGTGAATCACCCCGGGCCCCAGACCGGCGTTGTCCGAGCCGTACCCCTCGGACGTGCCCCGACTGGCCCCTGCCCCCGGCCCCCCCGCCTCGGCGGCCCCGGCCGCCCCGGCGCCGCGCTGCCCCCGGCCACCGCCGCCGCCGCCGCGCCCGCGGAGCGGCCGCCAGCCGAAGGCCCGCCCGATGCCGCGCCTGAACGGCCGGTTCTTCAGCGTGTAGATGAGCGGGTTGAGGCAGGAGTTGGCCACGGCCAGGATGACGGTGGCGTGGTAGTAGACGGAGCCGAAGTCCACCAGGGTCGGGTTGCCGCTCAGATTGAAGGCCAGGAAGAGGAACTGGTTGGGCGCCCAGCAGACGGCGTAGGTGACGCTGACCAACAGCAAGGTCTTCTCCAGCTCCTGGGCCGCGTACACCTGCCACATCTTGCGGGTCTCCGACTTGCGCACGGTCGCTGCATTGTGTTGGAAATCGTGGAGGCAAAAAGGGGGAGAATGATGAAAGAGGGAAAGGGCCATCTTTACTCAAGACACTGTTAACTTGATCTATCTGTCTACACATTCTGTCTGTCTATCCACCTGTCTGTCTCCCCATCTGTCTGTTTATCTCTACTTTTCAAACTTACCTCTTGTTATCTCTTTCTACATCTCAGCCTCTTTAATTCTCTCGACTACTACCAATCTTTGTGTCTGTCTCCCTGCCTCGTTATATGTTTCTCTCTGCCTCTCCCTGCCTCTCCCTGCCTCTCCCTGCCTCTCCCCGCCTCTCCCTTAATACTCTCTTTGCCTCTCCCTGCCTCTCCCTTAATACTCTCTCTGCCTCTCCCTGCCGCTCCCTTAATACTCTCTCTGCCTCTCTCTGCCTCTCTCTGCCTCTCTCTGCCCCTTCCTGCCCTCCCTGCCTCTCTCTGCCTTCCTCTGCCCCTCTCTGCCTCTCCCTGCCTCTCCCTTAATACTCTCTCTGCCTCTCCCTGCCGCTCCCTTAATACTCTCTCTGCCTCTCTCTGCCTCTCTCTGCCCCTTCCTGCCCTCCCTGCCTCTCTCTGCCCCTTCCTGCCCTCCCTGCATCTCTCTGCCTTCCTCTGCCCCTCTCTGCCTATCTCTGACTCTTTCTTTCTTTCTTCCCCAGTTCCTCAGCCTCTCTATATACCCCTCTCTGCCTCTGCCTCTCTCTTCCCCCTCCTGCCCCTCTCTGCCCCGCTCTGCCTCTCCCTCACTCTCTCTCTCTCTCTCTCTCTCTCTCTCTCTCTCTCTCTCTCTCTCTCTCTCTCTCTCTCTCTTCCCTGGCCTCTCTGCCCCTCTCTGTCCCTCCCTGACTCTCTCTTTTCCCCAGTTCCTCGGCCTCTCTATATACCCCTCTCTGTCTCTCTCTTCCCCCTCCTGCCCCTCTCTGCCTCTCCCTGCCTCTCCCTGCCTCTCTCTCTCTCTCTCTCTCTCTCTCTCTCTCTCTCTGCCCGTCTCTGCCTCGATCTCCCTTACTCTCTCTCTCTCTCTCTTCCCCGGCCTATCTGCCCCTATCTGCCTCTGTCTTCCCCTTCCTCCCCCTCTCCGCCTCTCCTCGAATCGTTGTGCCTCTCTCTGCCTCTCTCTGCCCTTCTCCTCTACCACCTTCTACCACTTTCTACTCTCGGCTCTGCCTCTCTCTGCCTCTATCTGCCTCTCTCTGCCTCTCTCTGTCTCTCTCTGCCTATCTCTCTCTGCCTCTATCTGCCTCTCTCTGCCTCTCTCTGCCTCTATCTGCCTCTCTCTGCCTCTCTCTGCCTCTCTCTGTCTCTCTCTGCCTATCTCTCTCTGCCTCTATCTGCCTCTCTCTCTGTGGCTCTGTGTGTCTCTCCATGGCAACATATTTCTCTCTATCTTTCTCTCTGCCTCTTTTTCTTCCTCTGTATCTCTCCTTGCCGTTGTTATCATACTTCCCTGTACGCCTGTTTTTCTACCCCCTCACGATTTTCTGTTCACTTCGGTCATTCTTATTACCGTACATTAATTTTGTGAGAACCGAAGCACATGAAGAAAGTGAAAGTGAGTGAGAGTTCGAATCCGTGAGAGCCAAATCAATTATTATGTGTTCGAAACATAAACAAAAATGACGAAAAAACAAATAGCCTCGGGGTCAGTGGAATAAGTTAACTATTCTGGTCGCAGGCTTTCGGAATATCCTCTTTCTGACTCGCTCGCGAACCGTATGATAGCTAGACCACAATGCAACGCAAAAATGCCACTGCGCACGCGCACCCTATGCGTCTCTTTTGGGTTACTATGGCCGTTTACGAAATGAAGGCTTAGGCTCGGGCTTAGGCTTCGGTCATATTATTTATCTTCATCATTATAAAATCACAGGCATCTAAAAACAAGCGTTTGGCCCCAGTTTCTTAGTGAATACTCTGTACTTATCAAGCCAACAAACCTCCAAATTCGGAAACAAACCACAACCTGGAGTTCCATGTTTTGTCAGACGGAGACGATCGAAGCCTGAGCCCGAGCCTATATAAGCCTTTATTTCGTAAACGGCCATATGATAGCGAAAGCTGACTCCTTTGTAGCGGCGAGGTCGAAACGGAGGTCAAATCAGGGGTGAGTTTGTCTGCACTTCAGCAACTTCATGATACTCATCACATCACCATTACCAAACATGATGCCGTGCTAAACATTAGGTAATGAAAGAGAACGGATTTTGACAACTGATCAGACAAACGTCCCTCCCTGCCAGCGCCCCCCCCCCCGAGACCGGAATGAGCTCTTCCTGTATTCTAGCAAAAAAAAGTGCAAATCGATTAAACGCCACCATGCATCCTCAACGTATACAACTCTGAATTCCGGGGAATCCAAGGTTTCGTTAATGAGCTCCATGTTGGCAATAATACGAGATGGAATTAACAGTTATACTCGGCCGGCCATGGACCTAATTTCACCAACTTGGGTCAAGGTATCATCCGGTGATGATCGATCCTGGTCAATGAAAGCGTAATTGTGCATGGTGGTCAACATCGATCGTAAAATGCTGCAACCCGATCAAACTGTACCAGGAGTCGCGGAGTTTGGATCCCGCACGAGCTGCCTGTATTCTTTTCAACAGACAGTCGGGCAAAGCACTGAGCATGCATTGCAAAATTATGAATGTATGAGACACGGAATGAGAATGTTCGTCATAGTTCTTGGGTCAATGCAAAATGATGTGAACAACAGTTGACACCAATGTGAGAAATAAAGTTTAACATCAGTGCGTAATTTTCATAGAGGCACATACGCTTAGTATGAAATTCGTCCTTGTTTAATTCAAGATTGCCACTTTTGTCAGCCAGAATTTCACTCAATTCTTGCTGCACTCAACTTGTATTCGAGTCACGGGTGCCCAGCATGAAATACAAATGGAACTTGCTAAGCGTGAAAAAAGTCTTCCTCGTGTAATCATAAACATGATTCATTTGCAAACCACATTGGGATGCAATCTCAATTGCTTCTGACTTGCATTCCACTGTTCTTTACTCAGCATGCAACAAAAGTGAAGTTCTTGATGGCAAGCTGATCCTCTGATTCGTGACTTTTTGCGCTAGAAAAGCCCTGTACAACACATTGGTAAAGGTCAAAAGATTGCCACAGTTTGTATGTTAAACCATGAAACATTCCGAAAAAACCAATACTGCGCCAAGGTTTTAGCTCAAAATGGTAATCTGAGAAAATGGTAATCTGAGAAAATACGCACCGGCCTGTAACGTTTTATAGTTTATTACTCGCGAGTTTTGAGTTTCAATATGTCTGAGTGAATATTTCTCGAAAAGTACAGCATCCCAGACCGTAAGATTTCAACAAGAGGATTCTGTCATGACCATTTTGCAAACTGTGTAGATTAGAAGGAAATAATTATGTGGACATCGGTGTTTTCCGATCTTCCCAAAGTTATATTGGGCCTATATGAAATTGGCCCCAGAACAATTCGGCGGCCCCAGAACAATTCGGCGGCCCAACAGACGGACGGGGGGGGGGGGGGACGGACCGGTGGAGCACTAGACCATCGGTCCGCTAAGCTTTGCAGCTCGCCAAAAGAAGCCCCGTTACTGTTATAAGGCGTCAGGGGTTGCTTCTCACCTGTGCGTTGTTGCTTCTCCTTGAGGGTCCTGGCCTGCTCCTTGAGCGTCTTGATCACCTTCCACTGCGTGCTGACCATGAGGAGGAAGGGCAGCAGGTAGTAGGCCAGGAAGTTGTAGACGCCGAGCAGGCGCTGGAAGCCGGGCGTGGGCCAGCCGAGGAAGGAGCAGCGGCCCCTGGCGTCGTTGCCGTACACGTAGAGGGCGTAGGAGTTGGACAGGAGGCCGACGGCCCAGCAGGCGGCCACGATCAGCGCCGTGTTGCGGCGCGTGTAGACGGCCTTGTAGCGGATGGGCTGCACGATGGCCACGAAGCGCTCCACGTTGACCGTCACCAGGCCGCATATGGAGATGAGGGCGGTGCTCCAGAGCGGGAACTTGGACGAGTAGAGCCGGCACTTGAGCTCGCCGGCCAGGCCCGGGCTGGGCTCGGGCGCGTGGGGGAAGAGGTGGAAGGGCACCGTCCACAGGCAGACGATCAGGTCGACCAGGGAGAGGTGGACCAGGAAGTCGCTGGTCCGCGAGCGCAGGCCGGGGACTCGGAGGAGGACGAAGCAGACCAGCGCGTTGCCGGCCAGACCCAGGCAGGCGATCAGGCCGTAGATGGTTCGCACCAGGGCGCTCCGCTCGATGTCGCTGACGGACCAGCCCGGGTTCAGCTCGCTCTCCTCGGTCGTGCCGGGGACCATTCCCGTGGTGGAACCGCCACCACCGGCATCACCGGCAGAAGAAGTCATATTGGTGGCGTTCCACCACGTCCACCCTTCCGTCGTCATTCTGAACGTCCACGATGAATAATGATACCCAATTCTTTAACAATGACTATTACTAAATAAAAGATTGTCAGCTGCAACTAAAAGTTGCAAGCACCGCGCGCGCGAGTCCTCATGGATCGGTACATGTAGTGGGCATTCCGAAATCAAACTCTCTTCATCTTTCCCCTCCGCACTGGCACCGATTCACCAAATGAAACCAGTGACCCAATAATGCACGATTGACTTTCTAACAGTTCCCGGTAATTGCACGTGCGCACCTATATCGGATGAGCGCGTTTCCTGTTGCACGCAGACTTTCTAGGCTATACCACGGAGTCCTTTTATAGAGGTCGGATCCGCACTGCCAACTAAGCTGTAGCATGGAACTATACTAGTTTCATGGCCGGCTATAGCTAGTTTACAGCAGGAAACGGCTCAGGTATGATGTCCTTGCTCGTCACCCAATCACTCTCAAGCTCACAGAGAAGTGGCGCCGGTCCATCAGAGATAATATAAAAACGATCTGCGTGTCAATGTTTTGGAGACCGTAAAATTCTCTTTTTGGACCGACCATGTATACCAGCCTTCGGTGCATGCTACCTAGTCTACAGTCTACAGAGAATCATGAGCTACACGCATTGTACACTGGAATTATGGCAACCTTAAAGCCCGTATAAAGCATTACTTCAAACTAACCCTAAAATAATGTACCCAAGAAAAAACTAATTTTGGTTGGTATCTGCTAAGCTAGAGGGCGCTCTATTAATTTAACGGTATCTGAAGGCCGTAAACTTGCGGGTTATCGCGCATGCACAGATCTATGTTCGGACCGTACTAGATTTCTTCACATCGATAACCATGGCTCACCACTCGATTCAATCCGATATAAAAACGAAGCACGACTCAAAGTTGTTCAGTTTAAGGGTCGGAGGTGAGAGCGCCACCTGTCGTGTTTGGGGTGCACGACTTAATACGTCCTCCACCTTTCAAATACGAGAACGTGCATTAATTGTGCATATGCGCGAAAAAAATAAAAGATAAAGAAAACGTATAATTATATGGAGTCGCTATGATTTTTTTTTATATAATAGGCCCTATTGCCCATATAATAATCGTTTTTCCAACCAACGTCAAACCCACTAAGTTCTGCCGTGTTCCACTTAATGCTACCCCATACAGGGTAGCCAAAGCAGACACCTATATTAAAGCTAGAGACATTCATACTTCAACACGTGTCGGACTTCTCAACACGGCACGTGGGACTTCTCAACACGGGTCGACCGCTGCTTTCAACCCATGCCCTCCCAAGCAGGGTTGGTAAATTTCAACTATGGTTTCAACACGTGTCGAGCGCTCTACACGTCGGGTCGATGCCGTGTTGAAATCGTGTTGTGTGAAAAGGTCAGTCTACTTTACACGGGTCCGACCCGTGTCCAATACGGAGATTTTTTTGTAGTGTGAAAAGGCCTTATACATTTACACGAGTATCACTCATACGGTTCTCGAGTGGATTTCGGAGTGGTACGGATACGGATGTTTTGCAGAGACGTAAGTACCTGATGCATATTCATACGCGGCAGAGGGTCGCACCAACATAAAAATTGTTATTCTCAGCTTAGAAGAAGAGCTCCGACTCTTCCGTGTTGGTCCACAACACAACTAGCCAATAATTATTATTCTAGGCTGAGACGAGCGCCGACTCTTCACAGGGTTGCTCCACAACACGGAGTGCTAGTCCCAGTAGTGGTACGGTCAGTGTACGGATACGGATCGGCGTGCAGTGACGTCAATACCTGATGCATATCCATAGATCTCTGTGAGGACATTCAACTTCAAGATGGCAGCGCCCATGTTGTTCCGGAGGATCCCGAAGCTGTCGAAGATATGCCACTCCATTTGCGGCGATTGTGGTTTTTATGAGGTACTATGATATGTTTGTTGGAATGTGTTTAATATCGTGTCACTTGTGAGTAAGTCTTATTTCGAATACAGAATAGGTTATGGGCACGTAGCCACGTACACGGTACAGTCAGTGTCTTCGACTTCGAATAGTTCGAGCGAGTAACTCAAATTATTACTGCTACTGCCTACTGGTAATACCATGGAGGAATAAGTAGTATTACTATACTAGTATTACTATATTACTTATTATATTAGAGTCAAAATTTTAACCTATGACTTATTATATTACAATACAAGTTATATTTATAATGTAAGGGTCCAAGTTACTCAGACTATTCTTCGAATGAAAAATGAATTCTAAATAAAATAGGCCTACTGAAAAAATAATATTATTTATTAAACCTTAAATGGTAATTATTAAATAAAAATTAAAATAGGGTTACTCATAGTCACAAATATTAATCAATACCATTTTTGAATGAATGAAATGAGCCTTTGACTTGAGAAAGGTCCTGCTAGGATCGAAACGTCAGGCCCACTAAATTTTGAGATTTGCATTTTAGTAATTTTAGTCAGTAAGCAGTTTGCAACATTTTTGTATATCACTTGAAATGAAGTCATGACTTAATTAGGCAGATTAATATTTGCCAAGCAAGGGCATTCTTCTCGCAAACGCTTTTCTGCCGGTTCCTTACTCTTATTCAAGTTATTGGCCGATTCTCATCATGTGTTGCCGGCTCTCTTGCCTGAAAGGTTATTCTGCCGGAGTAGCTACAGTAACTATACATGTACTGCAGCCCTTAAGAGTTTCAGTGTTACTCCTCAAAGTCAAACGTTTTTCATTTCTTGATTGTCATACAAGAATTAAAAAAATTTAAATTGATGCAACACTGTGAAAATTGCTCCCCTGTCTTTGACTGTTGAGATACAATTTGTATTTTGTTACAATTCATTTCACCGGGAAAAAGTGTATCGATTCGACTGTGTGCTCATTGCTGTTTTTGTGTGTGTGTGTGTGTGTCTATTTCTTTTGAATAGCCTATCAGTGTAGCTGTAAGTAACAAGACATGGAGGAGGCAGCTGTCTTCACAGGTAGGCTCCGTAGTCCTAAGGTCTTTTTCACTGCCTGCCGTGAGACATGATCAGACAAACATTCATAAGCCCTTTTCAGCCGACGCTGAAAAAAAAGAAAGAGAATTTCCGAGGGGGGGGGGGATTGTGAATGCTTTTCCAACTTTTCACACGGTACAGTGTGATATTTCACAGGCCTCCCTTGAGAAGCAAAATGCTTCGCAGGGTGCTGGTAGACTTCACATTGCAGGGATGTAAAAAAAGCTGTGGGTACCGGTGTTTTAGGATCTCCACGCATGCACCATGTATAGTATCAGCACGGGATGTCGTACAATAAACAGTTCCTCCCTTCACACGATCGATTGTCAAGGGTCCCGTGAGAAATCCTCCGCCAGCAGAAGATTTGTCGGAGGTCCGGTCCTCCAACAACATCAGTCTCTCAAGGGTTCCCCAGGGACGTCTGTCAGTCTGGAGCATTGGTGACCTTTCACACGATGGCACTTTTGTAAGATTTCTCATGCATGTGACATTTTCTCAAGCCTTGTGAGTTTTTTTTTTGATCAGCGTCGTCTGAACAGTTAGCTGCAGGACTGTGGGCATTTTTTGTTTGTGTGTTTGCAGCACATGCCGGCTCGGTATGGAGGATGGCACACCGTCACACTCATCCCCGGGGACGGCATCGGCCCAGAACTCATGCCTCACGTCAAGGAAGTCTTCAAGTAAGTGAAATTTTTTAAAAAGTCAAAGCGAAACCAGTTCATGCTCCACGCCGGATGCTACATCGGAAACCAGGCTGTCCGATAACGCAAGGACAAGGTTCCAATCTTGATGGTCATTATCTTGATGGTCATTGATGGTCATTGATGGTCATTGATGTTAATAATGGCAAGATGACATGTAATTGCCGGTTTATATGCAAGGGGTGGGGTTTTAAGATTGATCTTTGCTGCAAGCTGAAAGGAGAAAACAAAGAGCAGGGCGGTTGGTGAGGTGGGTGGCACAGCACTGAGGCATGCTTGACCACAACACCCAGACCAAACAATGGAGGCTTCCTCCATGAACCAATACAGCCCCTCCCCATGGGCCGCTCCACTTTCAGAAAAGGGTCCATCCGGCAATATAGCAAGTAACTGGTGCATTAAACACGTAAGAGTAAAAACAAAGGGAAAAGGATGGGGGGAATCTCAATCCAAAAGGCAGGAGAAAGTTAAATGATGAATAAAATCATCTCTAACAGGGGCACCCTTTTACATATATATTTTAATAATAATAATAGTATACAAAAAAGTTGCGAACCGCTTACTGACTAGAATTACCCCAAAAACGGATATCCTAGTATCAAAAATGAGGAGGGCCTGAGATTCCCATGCTAGCAGGACCGTTCTCAAAGGCAGAATGGCAGGGACAAAACAAAAGAGGTAGTGGAAGGGGGAAACATCAAAGGGAAAGTGTGAAAGAGAGAAGCAAGGGAGTGACACAAAAGAGGGATTATCAGAAAGCTACATGGTATTAATCATTCCCCTCTTGGATGTTGAGGCCATGTGGTTGAATTGTCCGAAAACGCTCCGTCCACATTTTCTCACGGCTTAAACGGACGGCATCATTACGATAACCCAGTGATTCCATGCCCATGAACACTCACATCTGATGTGGAATTCCATATCAGATAATACTAAGAGGAAACAAAGTGTCAACTAATTGGCGTAGCTATGAGAGGGGACAGCAGAGCTGAAGGCGAAAGAGAAGGAGAAGATTGGGACATATCGGGACTTGTAGGATGCCAAGGTTCTTCCTTTAGAAGTGGATGCATTAGGTGCTATACCAAGGCATTAGTAAAGGTGAAGGTCATTATAACACTAGTCACTGCTCAAGCTGGGTTTTTTTTTCAGTCAGATATAATCTGAATCCTGCAAAATCCTGCTATCCTACCTTGTTCAAAGCTCCATGTGACCTGAATCCTGCCAAATCCTGCAGTACTGGCTACTGTGGACCATTGCCTGAATCCTGCCAAATCCTGCACTGAGCTTATGGAGTTTTAGTCCACATTCTAAACAAAGACTTTTTTCAGCTTAGAACAATGGGCCCTTTTTCGAACGGATAATCTCTTGACAAAAGCCACAACGACGTCCGAATAGTTACCAGCATCCTGCATTTTCCTACTGACAAAATCGCCTTATGCCCTCAATCCTGCACATTCCTATAGTGTGTCAACTCTCATGTGCCCTCAATCCTGCAAAATCCTTCTCCAGCACTTTGATAGTAGTAGCCTGTATCCTGCACAATCCTGCAATGTGTCAACTCTCATGTGCCCTGAATCCTGCACAATCCTGCAGAAGGCAAATAGGATTCTGCAGGATTTGGGAAGGTTAGGGTTAAGTAAACCCCAGCTGAACCCGGCTTGTATTGGAGTAAATCCAGCCGAGCTGGTTCGCTGTCTGATTCCCCGCTGTGCAGGCACGCCGATGCCCCCGTGGACTTTGAGGAGTTGACGCTGAGCGGGGAGAGGGCGAGCGCCGAGGGGGAAGGGGTAGACGATGCCCTGGTGGCCATCAAGAGGAACGGCACGGCCCTCAAGGGCAACATCCACACCGAGGTCAACCGTCTGGCCGTCTGCAAGTCCGACAACATCAGTCTCCGGTGAGTTGCCCGCCTAAACAAAAACAACCCCAAAACCACCCGGCACTGTATTTTTTTTGCTTGCTGTGTCAGTGCACTGCGGTATTTTTTGTATGCGGGAAATGAAGTCTTATGGTTTATGTGTTCACATCTCAAAATTGAGTGGACCTGGCATTTCGATCCTAGCAGGACCTTTCTCAAAGGCAGAGAAAGGTCCTTTGAGAAAGGTCCTGCTAGGATCGAAACGTCAGGCCCACTAAATTTTGAGATTCGCATTTTGGTAATTTTAGTCAGTAAGCAGTTTGCAACATCTTTGTATATCAGTTTATGTGTTTCATGTTACAGGATATGGAATAATGTACTAGCAATAAGCAGTAAGTAGTAACTAATCAGCAGTAACTCAACGTTTCAGGGAGTGTGTACTCTGCCCGTCGGAAGGAGACTGCTGGATTCCCACTATCATCGGTGCTTGTTCAGAGCCAGTGCTACAAACCCTCCACTTAGTATATCCACCATGCAAACCTACAAGTCTTATCCAATGTTGTGGTTGGTTTTTTTGGGGGGGGGGTTTGTTTGTTCTCCTGAACAGAGTTGGCCTGGACCTGTTTGCCAACGTCGTCCACTGCAAGAGCCTGCCGGGGCTCAGCACCAGGCACAGCGACATCGACATCGCCATCATCCGAGAGAACACGGAGGGGGAGTACTCCAGCCTGGAGCATGAGGTCAGATAGGTCAAGGCCCTGCACGGACTCGCTGGTCCCAACAGGCTGACTGCCGGTCACCTGTTTGCGTTTTATGGTCGTCTGTCTGGTCGGTCGGAGCATTGAGGCAATTGCTTGCTAGTCGTATCTTATTTCTTATATCTTATATCAACATTCGCAGTGGTCAACTTATCTCATCTACCTTGTTAGCCTGGTTGTCTTTTCAGCCTTTTCACTGGTTACCTGTAAGACTTATCACTGGTCAGTTGTCTGGTCAGCCTAACCATTGGTCAGCCTAACCATTGGTCAGCCTTATCACTGGTTAGCTGTCTGGTCATCCTTATCACTGGTTAGCTGTCTGGCCAGCCTAACCACTGGTCAGCCTTATCACTGGTTAGCTGTCTGGTCAGCCTAACCACTGGTCAGCCTTATCACTGGTCAGACTTATCACTGGTTAGTTGTCTGGTCAGCCTAACCACTGGCCAGCCTTATCACTGGTTAGTTGTCTGGTCAGCCTAACCACTGGCCAGCCTTATCACTAGTTAGCTGTCTGGTCAGCCTAACCATTGGTCAGCCTTATCACTGGTTAGCTGTCTGGTCATCCTTATCACTGGTTAGCTGTCTGGCCAGCCTAACCACTGGTCAGCCTTATCACTGGTTAGTTGTCTGGTCAGCCTAACCATTGGTCAGCCTTATCACTGGTTAGCTGTCTGGTCAGCCTTATCACTGGTTAGCTGTCTGGTCATCCTTATCACTGGTTAGCTGTCTGGTCAGCCTAACCACTGGTCAGCCTTATCACTGGTTAGTTGTCTGGTCAGCCTAACCATTGGTCAGCCTTATCACTGGTTAGCTGTCTGGTCAGCCTTATCACTGGTTAGTTGTCTGGTCAGCCTAACCACTGGTCAGCCTTATCACTGGTTAGCTGTCTGGTCAGCCTAACCACTGGTCAGCCTTATCACTGGTCAGACTTATCACTGGTTAGTTGTCTGGTCAGCCTAACCACTGGTCAGCCTTATCACTGGTTAGCTGTCTGGTCAGCCTAACCACTGGTCAGCCTTATCACTGGTCAGACTTATCACTGGTTAGTTGTCTGGTCAGCCTAACCACTGGCCAGCCTTATCACTAGTTAGCTGTCTGGTCAGCCTAACCACTGGCCAGCCTTATCACTGGTTAGCTGTCTGGTCAGCCTTATCACTGGTTAGCTGTCTGGTCAGCCTAAGCACTGGTCAGCCTTATCACTGGTTAGCTGTCTGGTCAGCCTTATCACTGGTTAGTTGTCTGGTCAGCCTAACCACTGGTCAGCCTTATCACTGGTTAGTTGTCTGGTCACCCTCACCACGGGTCTGATTTTGCTGGGGCGGGGGCACCAATCAGAAGCGTTCAACCATTAACTGCGGTATATCTAACGATCATGGACCCACTCCCATCCATGGGCCCACTCCCATCCATGGGCCCACTCCCATCCATGGGCCCACTCCCATCCATGGGCCCACTCCCATCCATGGGCCCACTCCCATCCATGGGCCCACTCCCATCCATGGGCCCACTCCCATCCATGGGCCCACTCCCATCCATGGGCCCACTCCCATCCATGGGCCCACTCCCATCCATGGGCCCACTCCCATCCATGGGCCCACTCCCATCCATGGGCCCACTCCCATCCATGGGCCCACTCCCATCCATGGGCCCACTCCCATCCATGGGCCCACTCCCATCCATGGGCCCACTCCCAAGCAAACGACCTATTTTTGTAAACCTGGCCTGAGGCTGGAAAATGGTCACTAATTCTCTGTCTAGCCAGCCGACTGATTGTCCTTTCTTTTTGGATCATTGACTCTTATATCCCGCTGCCCCCTGTGATGCTTGTGTTCTTGATAGAGCGCGAGTGGGGTGGTCGAAAGCCTGAAGATCATCACGGCTGAGCGTTCGGAGCGCATCGCCAAGTACGCCTTTGACTACGCCACCAAGCACGGTCGCAAGAAAGTCACAGCCATCCACAAGGCTAACATCATGTGAGTCCAACATTGATTGGGTGCTGGTCTGTGCAGCAGACTCGTACGACCCGTGACTGGCTGTCCCCACACTTCCTGTCCTGGACTCTAACTTGCATGAGATTGACACATGGCTTGAGGATGGCTCGGGTGGAGGAGGGGTATGTGGGGTGGACGAGGAGGTTGAGGATTCGGAAGGAAAAAAAGGATGGGGCGAGGATAAGAAGGACGAGGGTGAGGATTAGGAGGAAAATGACTGGGAGCATAAAGAGGATGAGGAGGATGAGCAGGACGAAGATAATGAGTAGGATGAGAATGCGGAGAATGAGGATGAGAAGAATGAGTGGGATGAGGAGGATGAGAATGAGGAGGATGGGGAGGATGAGGAGGATGGGGAGGATGAGGAGGATGAGGAATATGAAGAGGAGAGGAGAAAGAGGATTAGGAGAATGAAGATGAGGAGAATGGGGAGGATGAGGAGAATGAGGAAAATGAAGAGGATGAGGAGAATGAGGATGAGGAGAATGAGGAGGAGGAGAATGGGGAGGATGAGGAGAATGAGGAAAATGAAGAGGATGAGGAGAATGAGGATGAGGAGAATGAGGAGGAGGAGAATGGGGAGGATGAGGAGAATGAGGAAAATGAAGAGGATGAGGAGAATGAGGATGAGGAGAATGAGGAGGAGGAGAATGGGGAGGATGAGGAGAATGAGGAAAATGAAGAGGATGAGGAGAATGAGGATGAGGAGAATGAGGAGGAGGAGAATGAGGAGGATGAGGAGAATGAGGAAAATGAAGAGGATGAGGAGAATGAGGATGAGGAGAATGAGGAGGAGGAGAATGAGGAGGATGAGGAGAATGAGGAAAATGAAGAGGATGAGGAGAATGAGGATGAGGAGAATGAGGAAAATGAAGAGGATGAGGAGAATGAGGAGGATGAGTAGGATGAACATAATGTGGGGGAAGAGTAGGATAAGAATGAGGAGAATAAGGAGAATGAGGCAGTGAGTAGGATGAGAAGAAAGAGGAGAGTGGTGATGAGAAGGAGGTGGGTTAGGAGGAAGAGAACCACTGAGAAACCTTTCTGTGTTGTCTCTTTTTTGCATCTCAGGAAAATGGGAGACGGTCTATTCTTGGAGAGCTGCCGTCAAGTGTCCAAGCTCTACCCAAAGATTGAATTTGGCGACATGATAGTGGACAACTGTTGCATGCAGGTACTAGGAATGACACTGCTAAAGTATTTGATGCAGCCTAGCTGGACAATCATGATGGCTAGAGTTGTCAATCCTAAAAGATGTTATCATTTGTGTGGATGAGAATGTCATTCAGTGGAGATGTCTCTCGACTCCCCCTCGACGTGCAGTTAATACCACTGTATGCTCAAAGCTGTAAAGCTGTGTGCTCAAACCAGAGGCCAGGATTCAAAGTCCGGTCGGGTCGGGTCCAGTCTGGTCCAGTCGGTCCAGTCATGCCCAGTCGGGTCCAGCTAGGTATGGTCGTGTCTAGTCGGGTCTGGTCGGGTCCGGTCAGGTCCAGTCGGGTCCAGTTGTGTCGGGTCAGGACAGGTCAGGTCACAGGTTCTTTGCACTTTGCACTATTGACTCGTTCTCCACAGTTGGCATGAAAGCGCTGCACACCAATTGACGTTCTTCCTCCACCCAACCCCCCCCCCCTTTCACTCCTTTGTCCGTGATTTCACTCTACAGCTGGTGTCCAATCCCAACCAGTTTGACGTCATGGTGATGCCCAATCTCTATGGCAACATCATCAGCAACATCGGGGCTGGTCTGGTCGGTGGGCCGGGGGTGGTCCCCGGCCAGAACATCGGGGAGGACTTTGCCGTCTTTGAAACGGTGAGTGACGGCCACTGGGCCCGAGATTTCATAGAGCTCCATGAAAAGCTTGGAATTCTGCAGAGGATGAAAAAAACGTAGTGTTCCTTTGGGATGGGGTGGGGTGGGGAAAGGTGTGATGGGATGGTATGGGATGGAATGGGATGGGATGGGGTGAGGTGAGATAGGATCAGAAGCTGATGGTGTGGGATGGATGGGATTGGATGGGATAGGATAGGATGGGATGGGATGAGGTGGGATGGGATGGGATAGGATAGGATGGGATGGGATCGGATGGATGTGATGAGGTGGGATGGAATTGGATTGGATGGGATGGGATGTGATGGGATGGGATGAGATGGGATGGGATGGGATGGGATGGGATGGGATGGGATGGGATGGGATGGGATGTGATGGGATGGGATGGGATGGGATGGGATAAGGTGGGATGGGATGGGATAGATGAGGTAAGGTGAGGTGGGATGGGATGGATGGGGTGAGGTGAGGTGGGATGGGATGGATGGGGTGAGGTGGGATGGAATGGGGTGGGGTGGGATGGGATGAGGTGGGATGGGATGGGATGGATGAGGTTAGGTGAGGTGGGATGGGATGGATTGGGTGAGGTGGGATGGAATGGGGTGGGGTGGGATGGGATGGGATGAGGTGGGGTGGGATGGGATAGATGAGGTTAGGTGAGATGGGATGGAATGGGGTGGGGTGAATTGGCATACGATGGATGGGATGGGGTGGTGTGGGGTAAGATGGGATGGGATGGCATCAAATAGAAAAGGGAAGTCATGTCCGACCTATACCCGATGCTTTGCGTGTCCCTTGCAACCCCTATACAGGCCACCAGGAACACGGGTAAGACCATCGCCGGCCAGAATGTGGCCAACCCTACGGCCATGCTACTGGCCGGATGCCTGCTGCTGAGGCACCTGGGCCTGAGCCAGCACGCAGACCTCATCAACGCCGCCGTCATCAAAACAGTCTTTGAGAACAAGGTGAGGAGAACCTTCCAACGAGTATGGGTCATTTACAAAATGAAGGCTTAGGCTCGGGCTTAGGCTTCGATCATATTTCTCCTACCCGTTTATAATGTCACAGGCATCTAGAAACGAGTGTTTGATCCTAGTTTCTTGGTGAAGACTCTGTACTTTTAAATAAGCCAGCAAAACTACAAATTCGTCGATAACCCACATCCTTTTTTTTGAGATTTTGTCACACGGAGACGAAGCCCGAGTCTGCGCATGATCCATGGATTTGAAAGGGGCCCTAGACTCAGACTGGGCTCATGCAGTCTGTTGATTTTGACCTTGACACTATGAGCATCTAAACCGTGAAAGAGGGGTGAAAATGTCATATCGCCGTGAAACTAAAAAGTCACTGTGATTTCACAGAGCATTTTACAGTGAATTCACCGTGAAAATAATCGCTTCTCTGACCTGATAAGGACATCTTCAGGTCACTAAAAAGACCGTGAAAAAAAAGTGAATATAGGGTGGCAAGCTCCAGCCTTGAGGGATGGCTAATTCAATTACCAGTAGGGACCAACAGCCCCCATAGTGGTACTGTATGGTGTCCTTGTAACTGTCACTCCGAGATACTTCTAAATTGCCTCTAGCCATTTACCACCAGGAATGTGGCCTTAGAGACCACTGGTGAAATCACCGTGAAAATTACTTGGCTAACTGTGTGCCATGAAATAGGGATGAAAACATGGTGAATTTTCTTTTCACGGCTAAATGACATTTTCACCCCATTTTCACGGTTTAGATGTTCATAGTGTGAGCAGCCTTCTTCTTTTGGAAACTGCTGTTGCTGCTGTCTCTGATTATTGTCGTTCCCCTGACGGATCAGTTAACCGGGATTCACCACGGGGAGGTCGACAACTTGAGCCCCTCTGCCTTATTTTATCAAATGCTATGGCATGCCCCCTCCTCCAGTCCACCCTCAGCTGGTCTGTCAGGAGTCGTTGTTGCCTGTCAATAACCTCATTATCTTTCAAATTCTATGAAATTTATTTCCATACGTTGCCGAAATCCCCCGATTTTTCAATCTTTACAGACATTTGTTGAAAAATTCCGTCTGACAGTTGATTCTCTTTTTCATAAGGTTTCCTGAAATGCAAAATAATTAGAATTGATTTTGACATGTAATACATCTCAACAATACTTTGACTTCCGACGCTGTTTACTTGAAAAGGACTTTTGGAGTCATGGGCACGGAAAAATGGCATGGTGCAAAGTGTTTAACCACATGATGGAACTGGTCAAATCCTGACTCAAGTCTACTCGGTTCAACATGAATTTGTTTCTGTTTGTCCCTCAGGTACATACACCCGACCTTGGTGGCAGTGCCACGACTACGGAGGTAGTGGATGGAGTCATTCGAGAGATTCAGGCCATCAAGCAGTAAGCAGATGTTGTCTGCACACACACACACACACAACCCCCCCCCCCCCCCACACACACACACAAACCACCCAGAACGTGCAGCGTTTGCTTATTAGTTAGTTGGAATTACTAGAAAGAAAGTTGAACAAATAATTGAAAAACTTACTGGGAACTTTTAAACAGTTTTGAAATGAAAACTTTGACTGGACCAGGACTTTGAACCTGTGACTTACCATCTGAGCTACCGATATCTAGTTCTTAGATGGCGGCCTTCCCAAAAAGTTAACTAGCCTTTGCCAAAGTTTTCCTTGCCATTTTTCAAAACTTAAAAAATTATAAGAACTTCCAATATAAATGCTATGAAGTTTAGGAACTAGCTCCCCTGAATATTCCCCATGTTGTTAAAGTTTGTTAGAGTTACCGTGTTCAATTGGAGAAGCTTGTCAATGTTGCACTAGCTACTTCTGTAAATTTATAGGGAAGTCAGAAGTTGATTAGCAGTACATAGTGGTTAGCGTACATAGTGATCCTTTAGAGCCCAAAGAATTGTAATAATGGGTGTCTTTGCTGCAGACATATTCAACACCTAACTTAGATATCATCTTGTATTGGTATAGATGAATTGCCTCCGGTACGCTATCTATATGTATGCAAATAGATTTATATGTGTAAAGTAAAGTTTTACTGGTAGCAATGTCGAAGCTAGTACATGTAATGGATTTGTTTATTTATGATCTTATTTATAGCAATTAGCAACTCAAATTCATGACCACTCTCGAAGGCTTTAGAAACCTATGAAGAGCCTGCAGTCGATTTCACCAAACTCATCTTACGATCAATCGCAGTATGACGATGGGTGAACAGAAACCACACGGTGTATCACAAATAATGATGGGTAATCCATGGTAAGGATTTGTGCAATCGCTGGTTGTCCAAAGTCCTACGCACCCATTTTCCCGGAACTGATTTGCTGTTCCCTTTCAAAGTTCCAATACGATGAAGGTCTCCCTTCCACAGATCTTCCGGTGGATTTGACCGCAACTTGGCTTCAAATAGCAAGAGGGACAACATTGTCCTGATTTGGACTAAACACAAGAGGGCACTAGACTGGAAAGATGAGAAGCGGTGTTTTTCATAAAATTGGAAATAAACCCTGAGTAGACTATACTTGAAGGCCCACATGTTGATTTTGAGTGCAGTAATGAAAATGGATTGATTTCAAAGTGCATTATGAATTCTGGGGGGAAATGTTGGATGTCAACTACTATGGTTGTTGCTAATGTGAAGTTATGTAGTACAAATAGTCAAATACACAGTTTTGCTTTTTCCCCACTCCGTGTCAATTTTTGTGTTTCGAGGAAAAAGCGGATATCAAAAAGTGTATAGTTTGGTAGTTCAAATGTTGAAGTTTGTTACTACACATTAGCGTATTGATTTTCGAATTTTTAGCAATCTTTTCTGTATATTTTACCTTGTGCTAATTAAACCTACTCCTTCCCGGACTTTCAGAATGCCACAAGTGTGTGTTTTGCTTGTCTTGACTCTTCTTGAAAATCAACCCTTATCGCATTGACGCTACTCGGGCCGAACTCGGCTCGAGATGTTGTGACCACGGGTTTTTGCAATGTTAGAAATTCTCTGTTGCCATCCAGCCCTATCCTGGGCAGCACGAACCGCCTGGTCGTGTTGGAGGCCGATGGCATTGAGGTCGTCTATAATCTGTGATATGTAGGTGCAGCGCAGGCTTCTACCCTGCCGAAAGGGTTCTAATGGTTGGTTTATGGGTTCAGGAAGGCAGCGAGAGGCATCTCTGATCTCCGGATTGAATGACCGATTAAGTGAAAGCGTTTTTTTTTTTCAGCAGGGTTGTTGTGGCAGGAGCTATGCCTGTACAAGCGTACAAGTCGATGTTTGTTATTCTTGCGGGAAAGTGTACACCAAGGCATAAAAGAGCAAGGTGGGAAGTGTCATGATAGAATCCTCATGTTGAAATCTTACAGTCTGGAATGCTGTACTTTTTGAGAAATCTTCACTCAAACATAGACAAATAGTTTATTACTCGCGAGAAACAAACTATTTCTTACGGCACCTACAGAACGGTGAGAAAACCGTGACGGTTTTTCGCCTTTCTCTACTTTCTCAGATTACCACTTGAGCTAAAACCTTCGCAGGATTTATTTTTTTTGAATTTCAAATGGTTTAACACACAAACTGTTGTAATCTTTTGACTTTTACCAATGTTGTTAAGGGCCTATAATGATTGTGTGAACCTTTTGAGCTCAGACTTGCTTTCAGATTAACAAAGAAAGCTTGCTATTGCTGTCATGAATCCGACCAGGCCAGTAGAGGCCGCATATCTAATTCAAATGAGGGTTCAGAAAGGGTGAGAAGAAAACAGAGAGGGTGAGAAGAAATTCTTTTGCACGTTGTCCAGACGTGCCCCCCAAAAACCCAGCCAGACAATAATTACTATTGATGAGGCGTGCACCTTAGAATAGGGGGCGTATCCTTCCACCCTAACTAGGCCCAGGTGGCTGCTAGAGGGCGGGCTGGCGATCCTCCAATAAAAGACTGGTACCTGCACTCGCTCGCAGTCGCACGCGGAGGGCTGTTGCGAGAAAGGGTACATGTCGCGTATGTCATGTCACGAGAGAGACCTTGGGAAAAAGTTGGGCCGGGCGACTCGACGTAATTTCTGTTTTTTACTTATGTTAGACACCGAAATTGTGCATTTTGATCTCACATTCAGCCTCCTCGCTAAATAGTTAACAGCAAATTGATCTATTTAGCGACAACGGTCTGTCCGATCCATGGTGTTTTTGAGTTGGAATTCAGAGGCCGTTCGCACGGAGTTAGTAGAGAGCCCAGCGTGACATCGTTCACTCGGCCCGAAAAAAAACGACATTTTATCCGTGGGATGTTAGCCCTCTTAATAGCCTCAGAAATGATCGTTCTGCAGTGAAACCCTGCGTCCTATAGCTGGCACTGTGAAGCTTGGAAAGCTGAGGTCTTTACAGTGGGGGGAAAAAACAACAACTGTGTGGACTGGCGACTTAGTCACGCGCACCGCATCAGCGTACTGAGTCAGACGACGTCACGCCCATACCGCAGACAGCCACCGAGTCTGAGTCAAGGCTAGCTTAGTTTTTGACTCGTCTTACAAATGGTAGGTTCTAGGTTGAACAAAAACAATAGTTTGCCAGGCAGGATTTCTCTACCATTCTACACCTAAATCGAGTATTGATTCTGTCTTGTGTTTTCAGGCCTTTGTATTTCCAGTTTACTTGTGTTTGAACTAATTTGTGCAAATGATTGAACCAATGATTGAACCATGGACAATGATGGACATTGCCACATATGGAGAAATTGAACTTTACTATAATAGTTGACTAATTAACACTTATTAACAGTAAGAGAAATGCTGACCCTAGAATCACTATGGTTGCCATATATGGTCGACTTTGCAGTTTGCTGTCATATTTTTTGCTCGAGTCTAGTCTTGATTTGGATACATTTTGTACAAAATATCTGATGTAGTGAGGATGTTTACGTCGAGGACGTCTGCACTAAAATTAGAAAGCAGGAGTCGAGGGTTTGAATCCCGCCCTAGCTGCTTGCATTTTTTCAGCAGGCAATCGGGCAAAGCACTGAGCACTCGGTACTTATTAATTAGTACATTGATCAGGACAAGCCCTCATTGAGTTACAAAATATCTTTATGTTAAATTTATCATGTAATTTGTGGAAAGTAAGATACAGCTGTGTATAAGTAATTGTAGCTCTGTACTCTAGTCAGAAGTCTAATTTAAGCAATTTGGATATTTGACTTTCAAATATCAGAAATATGAAAAAAGAGAGTATTGTTTGTACGGACTACAATTCTTGTTGATCAAGAATACACACTGTAAGTGTAAAGTTGCTTATTGTTTGGGATTATATGTACATATTTTGGAAAGATTTAAGTTTTTATGATCTTATCAATATCATGGGTGGACAAAAAACCTAAATCCACAATACGTCAATAGACCACCTATTAAAGTATTATTATGTAGAAATTCTAGACAATTTACACTGTCTGGCACAACCATTTGGCAAAAAAAAATGCACAAAATTTACATTTTACCCCAAATCATGATTTTGTGATGCATATAACCGAAAGACAGTCAAACATACACGTCTCAAAAAGCACGATTTTGCCAAAATATTTGGGGAAAAGTGGTTGTGCCAGACAATGTCTATTTTCTACATAATAGGTGGTCTATTGTGGATTTACATTTTTTTTAAGACTCTTAACGGTGTGGGTATTAAACTAAGGTACAATTTATCTGGATGACTTATCCACATATGTCATTAATTTTCTGAGATTAAATGTGCTCTCTTAAAGTTTTTAGCAGGTTCATTTAGTAAATAACAGAGCTCTTAAAGATAATTTCTAAGCCCTGATTGCCATCACTCATCAATATTGGCAATTTGGCATTCATAAAGTATGAAAGTAATGCACAGATATGCTGCAAACTACTCAACGACTAAAGTGAGCAAAATGCAGATTGCCAAAATGATGAGGGCCTGGCATTGTTATCCATGCATGCAGGACCTTGATCAAAAAAAGGTCCTGCTAGGATCAAACCATCAGGCTCTTATGGCTAGTATGAGTCTCATGAAAAATCTGAACCACATTCCTTGAATCGTGAGTACGGTAAGTCCAACAAGTGGTTGTACCAGACATGTGCATACATCATGTACATTGTACATTACATGTACCAATAGGTGATCTATTGTTTCCCAACTGTTTACCATGTAGGTATTAATCTAAAATCTGGCCTCAAACATTTCCGATGCTGAATCCCCCCCCCCCCATCTCGTCTACCTTCTGAATGAGAGTGGTACGGAATAATCGTCTGCGGCTAATGCATCTGATCTGTCTGATCTGACTGTCTGGCACCCTGTCTCCTGCAGGACACTTCCACAGAACAGAATGGGGAGGTGGCCGGCGACCTGCCCTTTGAGCCGTGGTACCAGGTGCAGGTGACCGGTGCTACCAAGAACGGGATCGCCGTCAACTTTGACGTGCTCACCAAAAAGGTAAAGAATGGGGGGGGGGGGGGTAGCCGACTATGCTTACCGGTATTCCAAGTTAGGTCCCCCCCTCCCCCCCCCAAAAAAAATGTAGTTTTGCTTCCTATTAAATGGCATCTGAAAATAGGGTTGGTACATAGGTAGGAATTTCGGTGTTTTTCCTTTTTTTTTGCTGAGTCATGTAGTAGGTATAATTATATACTTGAGGGCGCTCTTGATCCAACATAAACATGATTTGCATGTATGCAGGCTTGGTTGATTTAAATCACGTTGATTTAGATCACTGGTCGTGCTGTCAAAAGGATTACGCCAATGCGTCCTCAAAATAGGTATGGTCGGGAAACACACTTTCAAGTTTCAACAGTGTTAAAAAAAAAACCATGTGTGTGTCAAAATGGGGTCGGCCAGGAAGGGAAGTGGGAAGCACAACTATTTTTGGGGTTGGCCTTAGCAGTGGCCCAGTGCCAACAGATACAGATAGTTCAATTGGCCTCTAACCAGTAATTAAACAGATTCCCAAGTGGTGCAGCTGACCAGGTTTTGCGTTTTGGAGCAGACTATCTTCGAATCATAGGTTGTTTAATAGTGCTGTGGTACCTTTGAAAACCCAATTTGGGACTTTCAAGTTTAAACCAAGTCTACACTGGACTTTTTGTAGGGTCAAAATGATAATTAAATCACTGTTGTCCCTGCATATTTTTTTTATTTATGCAATTTCGACCCCAAAAAGGTTATAAAGAGCTAAGGAAAGAAGAATATTGTGAGGAACTCAGGGAAAGCTGAAGATTGGAGTTGTCATTTCTCTAAAAAAAAAAAAGGCCAGATCATAAGAAGGGGTGATTCCAGTCTATTTTGAGTCCAGGGCTGGATTTCACAAAGCCTTAATACGATGCATCGTAAATTCGTAACTCAATTTTTTTGCGGATAACCCATCGTAAGTTGTAAAAGGCTGTGTGGTTTATGTGCATCTCTCATCGCCTTGCGATTGATCGTAAGTTACGATGGGTTTGGTGAAATCCACCACAGCATGGACGGACAGGGATGTCTCCCACTCTGGAATTTTGACCAAGGTCCAGCGGCCGCTCTGCTGATCAGAAAATAGTCCACTGTTTAACGCTTACTACGGTGACTAGTCTAGTCCTCCAGTGTAGATGTTTGGAAAGATCTACCTCGCGGTGAAAAGCCCAACACCAAGGTGTTGAATTGTCGATGCCACTCTCGCATTGACATGACAATCGTGCGCCAACACTACTTTGACCTTGCTCATTGCTGTCATTTGGCACGCAAATGTGCGCGCAAATTCTATGCCAACCCTAATCCACTGAGTTACATGAACCGTCGTCCTTTCTTCCTCGTTCCTATCTGAATAATGCGCATGCAGTGAGCGCGTGCAATGTCTCCGGGTGCGTGCGTGCTAAACCGTGGCTGATCAGTGGAAGACTCTCGAGATGAAGGAAGGCTGCCGACAGGCGGTGCCTTTTGCAAAGAGAGCGCGGCTCCTGTTAAGTAAGTCAGGCACTCCGTGCATGACGTCACGTCCCAGGGGCCGCCCTGTCAGTTCCCAAATTGCGGAGGCCCGATCAGCGCCTGTAAGATGCCGAGCGTAAGGAGCCTGTTGACATGCGGCAGTGCAGTCTGCTGTTCTCTGTTCTGAACGTGTACGTGGTCTTAATGGAGTGACATCATGCTGTCATGTACAGAGTGCCTAGCTCATGGCCACACTCTTTTTGCAAATTTGGGCGTGCTCCTCGCACATGCCAGTACAAGGTCCGAGTGAGCTCCACACCCCAGTGCCTTCATCAGGCATATACAGTATACACCGATGATAGTTCCAGCAGTCTCCTAACAATGGGCAGCATACACACTAGCCAAATGGTTGAGTTTCTTGCTCTTTTCAGAGCTAGTATGTACATGGTGTCACCGCAAACCTTCCACTTAGTATTTCCACCATGCAGACCTTCGAGTCTTATCAAGCTCTCAGTTCACTGAGCAAAATAAAGTCTGATAGCCTGGTGTGTTGTCAGCTAGTTCTGGACATAAATTTCCTCTGCCGTAACACTATCCCATGCACAACTATAACCATTGGTCCTTTTCTACACGTTGATAGGACTGAAAATCTAGTGTGGAAATCTAGCCAAGAACATTTGGTTTGACTGGGACATGAATGTGAGTCCCCTGGCTCAACCACCGATGCTCTCACCGCCTGAGCTATCCAGCCCTTATGGTGGCGGCCTTCCTAAATAGTCAACAGTAGGGCCGTTCCCAATATGAAAATAAACGTGATTTTAATCGCGATTCAAAACCCTTTTTTTTTTGTCGTGTCCACACAGGCCAAATAATCGCGTCGCAAATAAACGCGGGCCAATTGCGGTTAGCATGTGATGCATGTGCGAAAATGGCGGGACTCGCTGACGAACGTAAGCAAACCCTGTGCTGCACTTCCTGGCAGTAAGCTGCTGGCAGGAGATGCCATGCGCGTGCAATGCATCATGGGCTTAAAACAAAAAAATGGTGCGATTTGAGCGGAGCGTTCCCACACACATCGCGTCTTCGCAATTATTTGAAAAAAGAGGAGTTCCAAATTGCGATTCAAATCCCGCTAATAATCAAGTTTATTGTGTCCCCACACGCGAAAACAAGTCGAGTTTGAATCGCGATCCAAATAATCGCGTTTATTTGGTGTAGTGGGAACGGCCCTTATCTTTGCCGGGGCGGGGGCACCTGTCAGAGGCGTTTAACCATTACCGGGTAATTGTAGTTTATCTCCAGGGATCATGGCCCTTTTTCATTCAGATGCCAAGAACAATTAGTTGTAAACCCAGCTACAGGAGTTTGAGCTTTGCCCAAAGTGGATAGCTGACTTTCAAATTTTATCTCATATTACATATATAAACCATGTACCGGTACCGGTATAGTAAAGGAAACCAGCTTTCGCTTTTTTTCCATAGTGATTTTTCAAAGTGCATTCCGCAATTGCTTTAGTACAATGCCTTCCAGTACATCATTAGAATATCAATAGTAACTTCCCCTGCGGTGCAGTGCATTGTTCAAGTGAGACATGTACATTGTATACATTTGAATGTCCGCTCATGCTGCGGAGTGTTGTTTTGCTGGGGAAACTAGAGTGAGGGGGGAGAGGGGGAGGGGTGTTTGCCTTGCTAGCAGGATGTGCTGTGTGTCATCCAACCATGTGGGATGATCTACTTCCTGTTTGCTTGCAGTGAGTGAAGCCAGAGTGAAGCAATGTATGCAATGGGCAATGACAAGGCTACTCACACAGTCAGTCAGTTGGTGCATCCCATAGCGCCGTGTGCACTGTAGCCTCCATGCGTGCACAGTGATCGCACAGGCCATGTGGATCCTCCTCCCTAGATGGTAGCACACTGTACCGGTACATGTGTTTGAATTGAGCCGTGCTGCCCTTAGTTTTAATGTGAGGGGCTCAGATTCACATAAGACCCACACAAACTGTCAAATTCTTAACTAAGACCAAATTAATTGTCAAATTCTTCAGCTAAAACCAACAAATACTACAGTATTTATGACAATAATTTTGTGTCAGTGTATAAACATATTGGGAATGCTGTATGCCTATACATTGTACTTTGCAGGCAAGCACCAAAACATGTCGTGACACATAGTGATAAACCCTTGAGAATTGATACATTTTAGCCCCATCGTACAAATAATGTTCAGCCCTATCTGCTTACGGTGATACATACTGATGTACCGGGGTAGGTGTAACTCTGGACATCATGTATATTGGTCATGATGGTTTTCCACAAATTGTGCAGTAGCCTGCAGGCATGCATGTTAACTACATTATGTACATGTACGTGTCACATGTACTGGTAGGTCAAATTAAACATATATGTAGACAACTGTGCTAGAACTCTTTTGTTTGGCTTGAATTGTAAAACAATTGGTTGGTTGGTCTTAGAATTTGACAGTTTGTCTGGGTCTTACAATGTACATGTATGTGAATGGTACATGTATGACTACTGGTGTAGTCAGTTTTGATAATTTGTGTACATCTATCTACTTTGTATTTGGTAACAGTAGTCCACAGAAGAAACTTGGCACCTGACTGGGCCAATCATGTGGTTCACTCCCGCTTTAAATTTAAATCAAAGAAACAAAAATGCATAGATCGTAATTATAAAAAAAAAAAAAATAATGTTATGAATGATTCGTTCTTAAAGTTAAGGTCAGCCAAGGAGGTATTTATGTGCCCGTATCTTGAAATACTGTAGTCAAGGCCAGCTGTGGATATGTTGCAGACATTGTGATCAGGGAGACTGTTCCAGTTGTGACTGACTGTACATGTACATGTATATGATATGTACACCGTACAGTTGCATGGGTAAATCTTCCCTATCTAATGAGTTGGTCCTGGCATCTTGCACGGTGAGTGTACATGTATGATCAGGTAATGAAGTGCTTGTAATTACACGTCTCCTAACTGCATAAGTAGTATTCAAATGGTATCATACATGTACGCCGTACTAAAACAAAAACCCCATAACTGAACTTTAGATAGATTTTGAAGGTTTGCATGGTGAAAATTCCAAGTGGGAGGTTTGCAGTGACACCAGTGTGTACTCTGCACGTCATCAGGAGGATCCGATTCTCTGCTCCAGCGCTCTCCACAACACATTAACACCGATGATAGTTAGAATCCAGCAGTCTCCCAACGACAGAGTACCCACTACCCGAAACACTGAGTTACCAGCTCTTTTCAGAGCCACACTTCCGTCTCTACTCTCGAAAGAGATGCATTACATGGCGTCACTGCTAAGTATGAAACTGAACCTTGGATTGTTTCCTTCTTCAGCTGGAGGAGAATGGGACCGAGGTCACCGTCAAGCGGATCTACGAGGACTTTGAGTGGCTCCAGCACTGCCTCATGACTGACACAGACATCGCCGGAATTATTGTAAGTCTGAAGGCTCCTTGTCCAAATTCCCCACGGCTGTGGCTTTCAATTACTCACCGGCCAATGGGAGCCGCCGGCATTGCGGCTGCAGCCAGTGCCCATTGACTCGCCTGTAACTGACAGCCATAGCCGTAGTACTACTAGTAAGCCATCGTGGACTCTTGAAAGGCTCATTCATGAGTGTGTGCAGATGCCGTTTGTTTTCATTGACTTTCTAAACTGTCTGGAAGGTCCCTTTGCTTCGAACAGCTCAAAAGGCTTAAATTGAAATCTGCTCCACAGAAATATGTATTAACCAAAGTAGTCTTATTGGTTGGAAATACACCAGCAGTTATGAAATCCTGAACCAAGATGATTATACTTGTAGTAAAGTATCGGAACAAAACCAGTCGGGTGCAGACTCTACATGTATTTTCGTATTGGTTCATTTTGCATACAAACTTTTTTTGGTAGTTTGGTATGCACATGTAAAACTGAGTGGTTTAGCTTGTTGTCTAAGCACTTAGAGGTACTAGCTCTATCTATGTTTAAAATACTGATTGGGCATTTATCCATTGGACACATTTCTTGGTTTGACAAAACAAATCCATAAATTTGCTCTTCTATAAAGAGGATGATTCTCAAGGGATGAATTCATTACAGTATGCTAATTGAAAAAAAATCAGATATCTTGCTGTAGCCAGAACCAAAGCAAGAGCCAGAGCCAGAACCATTCAAATCCAGAGCCAGAGCCATTCAAATCCAGAGCCATTCAAATCCAGAGTCAGAGCCATTCAAATCCAGAGCCAGAGTCATTCAAATCCAGAGCCAGAGCTATAACCATTCAAATCCAGAGCCAGAGCCATTCAAATCCAGAGCCATTAAAATCCACAGTCAAAGCCATTAAAATCCAGAGCCAGAGCCAAATCCAGAGCCATTCAAATCCAGAGCCATTCAAATCCAGAGCCATTCAAATCCAGAGTCAGAGCCATTCAAATCCAGAGCCAGAGCAAAATCCAGAGCCAGAGCCAAATCCAGAGCCAGAGCCATTCAAATCAAGAGCCAGAGCCATAGCCATTCAAATCCAGAGCCAGAGCCACTCAAATCCAGAGCCAGAGCCACTCAAATCCAGAGCCAAAGCCATTCAAATCCAGAGCCATTCAAATCCAGAGCCATAGCCATTCAAATCCAGAGCCACTCAAATTCAGAGCCAGAGCCATTCAAATCCAGAGCCATTCAAAATGAGCCAGAGCCAGAGCCACTCAAATCCAGAGCCACTCAAATCCAGAGCCAGAGCCACTCAAATCCAGAGCCACTCAAATCCAGAGCCAGAGCCACTCAAATCCAGAGCCAAAGCCATTCAAATCCAGAGCCATTCAAATCCAGAGCCAGAGCCAAAGCAAGCCAAGATGCAAAAGGCACTGTGTCTTAATGCATGGTTTGTTGAATGCCAACTGTGTGATGTTTATATTGACCGCGTGTTCTCTGATCCATTGCAGATGCCTCCGTTGCCACACAGGCCCGTAGCAACGGCGGCCGACGCCATGGCCAGGTCCAAGCGGGAACTGGGCACGGACTCCAAGGTCAAAGGTCAGCGTGTGGAAAGTTGAAGGGGGGGGGACACCATTTAGGCCTAGGCCGTGCCTTTCGAGACGGAGCATGGCTCTGAGAAGAGCAGGTTGCTCGACGTTTCCGAGACTGTCACTGTGTGCTTAAGCACCATCATTAGTTGGAGTCAAGCAGTCTTCCTGATGCTGGGTAGGCCACAACACTGCCTGAAACGTTGAATTACTGAGAAGAGCCATACCGATTCATAACATGGTGTCACTGCAAACGATCGGCATTGTGATTTCACCATGCAAATCAATGACTCTTATCCAAAGGTCAGTGACGCTGGCCTGTTCGGTGGACAGCTGGTAAGCGTCACTGTGGCTCAAGGAAATAGGCCACGGGGGAGTGGAGGATAACCTGCCTTAGTTCCACTCTGCACTGTTTTTCCCCTTGCATCTGCTTGACGGGAGTTGGTACTGTCTCCCTCTGTGTTGCGCTCCACTGAGGCGTGGCCTTTTTGACCTGCTTCCTCCTTCCTCCAGGGGATGAATTCCACAAGGATTGCCGCTCGCTGGAGAAGTACCTGCAGCTGGTGGTCCGTCACAGCCACCTCGGCAAGAATGAGTCCCTCGGGAAGTTCCTGACAGAGGAGGAGGTGAGTATTGCATTCGTCCTGTCGCCGTTCCATGCAGCCACTCGGCATTCGGCCTTTTTTCCACACTGCAGTGCCCTTTTGCATGTGCCGAAACTGACGTTTTATAGCACCCTGTAGTGTCCTGGCACTCCACTTACCACTCCAAGGTGCTCAAGCTGGCACGTCAAGGTAATCCAAAATTGCCCCACCCGAAGCCAAGCACAGCACCCCATGGCTTGCCCCGTGGTTCTTGCCAAACAATGCTGCAATTGGAGAGATATCTTATTGATATGTATGATTTAAATTGAAAAAGGAAAGAGCTGCATCCACTTAGTGTGATCCCCAAGCTGCTGTAGCCAGGTTTACAAAAATCGTTTTGGGGGGCATCTGACTGAAAGCAGGGGGTGTGATCCCTGGAGATTGACAGCTGTTAACCACTTCGTGCCATGTACGCAAAAACCAAAGATCTTGGGTTTAAGTCCCGGTCCAGCCAGAGTTTTCGCTGCCTTTTCTCAGAAACACAAATCCGTCACTTTCCGTTCCTCTCTGTCCGCCATCCAGCCGCCGGTGCGCGCCAAGCTCAAGAAGTCGCTCCTGACCAACCTGTCCAAGGCGGTGGGGGAGGTGCGGAAGGCGGGCCACCAGGACGTCGACCCCACCTTCCAGAAGGAGAGGGCCAGCGTCAACGACTTGGTCAAGATCATGACGGACACCAGCCTCCACTTCAACAACGTGCTGAACCAGTCCGAGAGTAAGTCCCTCCCTAGAGAGAAGAATCCACACAGAGGGTTGTGGCCATGGCTACGGCCGTGGCTATGACTACCTGCATTGGAGTATAAGCTGTTCTATAGAAACTCCCCTGCCAATGTCCGTAGCCACAGCCTTTCCATTCACCTTGAGCTGCTGAAAGGCTGCTTAAAGCCATGGCAAGCAGATCGTTTACTGGCATTGAAGCGTTGGCTGTCTCTAGCCACATCCCCAGCCCCCCCAAAAAATAGCATTTTGTGAGCTTCACCTTGCCACTTTGATATACCAGTAAAATGTTTAGAAAGCCATTTCTTCATAAGGTGTTTTATTTTTGGTGACAGAGAACACTAAATAAATTTTAATATATCTCAGGAATGGAACTGGCCACAGAGTTCAAACCTGCATCACAATAAAGTTTACTTCATGCTCTTTCTGACTATGGGTATAACTTTAAATATGTATTTTTCGACTTACCGGTAAGGGCCTTGTTTTGCGGAGCCAGTCAAAATGTCTGTACTTCTCTGATCTCTGTGGTAGGGTTCTCGGCGGCCTTGAACCATCTCTCGACGGCCTTGTGCCTGGCCAGCACGGCCACGGAGGAGGGACCCTCGGCAGATCTCAACAGGTGAGACCCCCCACGACCGCCCGACTCTCTCTCTCTCCCTCCTCCGACAGGTCTTCCCACACCGGGTCCTAGAGTACCCTCTGTACTGAACGGCGTACCAATCTAGCTTCTGACTGGCGCTTTGGTCCTAGAGTACCCTCTGTACTGAACGGCGTACCAATCTAGCTTCTGACTGGCGCTTTGGTCCTAGAGTACCCTCTGTACTGAACGGCGTACCAATCTAGCTTCTGACTGGCGCTTTGGTCCTAGAGTACCCTCTGTTCTGAACGGCGTACCAATCTAGCTTCTGACTGGCGCTTTGGTCCTAGAGTACCCTCTGTACTGAACGGCGTACCAATCTAGCTTCTGACTGGCGCTTTGGTCCTAGAGTACCCTCTGTACTGAACGGCGTACCAATCTAGCTTCTGACTGGCGCTTTGGTCCTAGAGTACCCTCTGTACTGAACGGCGTACCAATCTAGCTTCTGACTGGCGCTTTGGTTCTAGAGTACCCTCTGTACTGAACGGCGTACCAATCTAGCTTCTGACTGGCGCTTTGGTTCTAGAGTACCCTCTGTACTGAACGGCGTACCAATCTAGCTTCTGACTGGCGCTTTGGTCCTAGAGTACCCTCTGTACTGAACGGCGTACCAATCTAGCTTCTGACTGGCGCTTTGGTCCTAGAGTACCCTCTGTACTGAACGGCGTACCAATCTAGCTTCTGACTGGCGCTTTGGTCCTAGAGTACCCTCTGTACTGAACGGCGTACCAATCTAGCTTCTGACTGGCGCTTTGGTCCTAGAGTACCCTCTGTTCTGAACGGCGTACCAATCTAGCTTCTGACTGGCGCTTTGGTCCTAGAGTACCCTCTGTACTGAACGGCGTACCAATCTAGCTTCTGACTGGCGCTTTGGTCCTAGAGTACCCTCTGTACTGAACGGCGTACCAATCTAGCTTCTGACTGGCGCTTTGGTCCTAGAGTACCCTCTGTACTGAACGGCGTACCAATCTAGCTTCTGACTGGCGCTTTGGTTCTAGAGTACCCTCTGTACTGAACGGCGTACCAATCTAGCTTCTGACTGGCGCTTTGGTTCTAGAGTACCCTCTGTACTGAACGGCGTACCAATCTAGCTTCTGACTGGCGCTTTGGTCCTAGAGTACCCTCTGTACTGAACGGCGTACCAATCTAGCTTCTGACTGGCGCTTTGTGCTCCGGCCAAGAGTCTTGACGCTTCCCACCGTGCGTGCTCTTATGCGCTACTGCCTTGGTGTACACTTTCCTGCACGAATAACAAACATCGACTTGTACTCTTGTACAGGCATAGCTCCTGCCACAACAACAACCCTGCTGAAAAAAACCCCAGCTTCACTTAGTTGGCCATGTACTGCGGAGACCTGAGGTGCCTGTCACTGCCTTCCTGAACCCACAAACCAACCATTAGAACCCTTTCGGCAGGGGGCGGAAGCCTGCGCTGCACCTACATATCACAGATCACAGACGACCTCAATGCCATCAGCCTCCAACACGACCAGGCGGTTTGTGCAGCCCAGGATAGGGCTGGATGGCAAAAGAGAATTTCTAACATTGCAAAAACCCGTGGTCACAACGTCTCGAGCCGAGTTCGGCTCGAGTAGCGTCAATGCTGTATAAGAGAGTAGAGAGTTAGGGAGGCTGCTGCACAATGGGTTGAATCCAGATATCCCAGATCTGCTTTTAAAACCTTTTTTTGCGCCGGGACCTCCGAATTTGGAGTGCCTGTGTTGTTGCTATGCACCTGGCCCCCTTCAGTGTTTGAACGGGTCCTGGAAAACCTGGAAAGTCACGGATTTTGGCTTACCGTAGTCTTTTTCCAGGCCTTGAAAGTCATGGAAACTTGATATTTTGATCAAAAGTCATGGAAAGTCGTGGAATGACAAAATGTATGGAAAAGTAATGAATATTATTTTTTATTTCAACCACATCGTTTTTTGTGTTCTCATTTTGAAACGCATTTGTAACGAGACTGATTGTCTTAAAATTTAGGAGTGAACACCCCTCTACACTTCTCTCTTTGATCTTTCCCCCTCTTCTCATTAATCCCTACCCTACTCCTTGCCCTTCCCTTTGATCTCTCCCTACCAGCTTTACTCTTTGTCCTTTGTTTCTCATCCGTGTCCTATTCACTCTCTCCCCCCTTCCTTCGTGTACATGTATCTGTTTTGTCCTTGTCATTCTGCCTTTGAGAAAGGTCCTGCTAGGATCGAAACGTCAGGCCCACTAAATTTTAAGATTTGCATTTTGGTAATTTTAGTCAGTAAGCAGTTTGCAACATTTTTGTATATCACTTTGAGACTGATTGTCGTTATGTTCACCAGCTGTGAACGATGTGATGTTTGCTTCGTTCGTTCTGCATGCATTTGTGCGCACGATCTTGATCTTGTACGTGTTGTACGCGTCCACATACACATACCAATGTCATCTTCATTATACTGCCGATGCAGATTGGTGCCGAAAACTGGATCGAAATGAGATTTAGTCTATTTGATTAAATTTCACGATTTTTAAAGATTTACCAGTAAGTATAGAAATATGACATTTCATGAATAATTTACTGGAGGAAAACTCACCGAAAACCGGTTTTGAGTATGTATATGTATATGGTTGTTCAGAGGTAAAAAATTGATTCTAAAAATAATAAATTCTGCAATCATGATATCGTCGGGTCAATGTTTAAATTCATTCTTCAAGGATCAATGTAATAATGTACAATGCCCGTGTAATCCACTCTAAATTTGTTTATGGGCAAAATCAATGAATAAGCCGTATCTCACGAACGAGACTTTTAATCATGCAAAGAAAGATTACCCACTAGCAAGGTCAATTTGGCATTTCCCCTCATTGAGCGCGTGTTTCAATTTGTTATAATTTATTTTCTGTTGTTTTGCTAGTGCTTGTACTGCATGCATAATTGCATATGCACTGTATTAACCGACGTTAAGTTGTTGACTTGGGCCTGGCCTTGGCCTTAAATTTCATGGTTTAGTTTCTACCAGTTTCATTCAAAATGTCGGGAAACTGCCATTTTCAAAACCACAAGTGAAGGTTTTCTTGAAGGTTTTTATGTGACCGTATTTAATGTCGATAACATTTCTCGATATCGAATATCAATTCAAGCAAAGACTACATAATTTGGCGATTTCAGTATCAGCGTAGGATCGAAGATGCCTAGTTTCAGTATCTTTTTCCCATCAGCAAGTGTATCATTTGTTTGCATGCTATAGAAATGTGTTTGATAGTTTTGACAGACCTCAAATCAATTAAAGACAGGAAACACCTTGATCCACATTTTGTTTAAAAACTTAATAGGTATCCAAATTCAGAACCTTTCTGGTCATGTGTCTGTCTTTCTTTTGTCTAATTGTGCTCTCCTGAAAAAAAAAAACATGTAATATTGTACAGTTTGTACACCATTATTATGAAATGCCACCATGTTTATCTTCTGCATAATTATAATCATTCGAAAAATGTTGATGTGCCAGCGGGCAGCCCACAGTTACAACTGGGAAAGTGATGTAAAGTGATGGAATTTTATTGAGCAAAAAGTGTATGAACCCTGCCCTTAATCCGGGCGCCACTATTGTGTAAGTTTTAAACAAAGACGCTTTTCAGCCTACCACAAAACAATATGTGGAATGACAGAAGCCACACAGACGTTTGGTTGTGCCAGGTTTTGACTGGATTCTACAAATAGTGAACTCATTGATTTAATTCACGTGTATTTACCGTTCCCGTGTGATTAGCGAGTTTTGGAAATTGCACTTTATTGCAAACTCCCCCGTGGTGGTCATGGACACTGAAAAGTGGCCCGATGCGAAGTGGAAAGAAATTGCTTTGAGCAAAGTCTCTGTTTTATTTTAACCCAATTTTCATCGAATTCCTTTTGACTTCTGGGAAAACTGGCCAAGAAACAACTTGACTGGACCAGGACTAGAACCCGAGACCACTGACTTAACGTACCAGCGCTCTTGCCGCCTGACCTATCCAGCCCTTAGAGGGCGGTATTCCCCAAATAGTCACCCATCTTTGCCGATGGGGATGCCTGTCAGTAGCATACTGCCAACTGCCGAATGTATCTCCAGGGATCACGCTTTGTTCCTAGCAGGACCTTTCTCAGAGGCGGAATGTCTCTGAGAAAGATTCTGCTTGGATCAAAATGTCAGGCCCTCTAGATTTTCCCACATCTGATTTGCATTTTGGTCATTTAGGTCAGCAAACAGTTGCAACTTTTTGGGGGTGAATACCTCTTGCTCTTTCAGTGAAGGAATAACTATCAACCAACCTGCTTCATTTCTTGCCCTCTGTTTTTCGTGTGTGTGTCTGTCGACAGAATGCAGTTGCACTTTGCCAAGGCTGTTGAGCATTATGCCCATGGTGTGGACGTCTTTGTCACCAACGATGAGCAGACCTTGGGCTTCTGCCTGGACCACTACGCCAGATACATGGAGTCGGAGAAGGTGGGTTGTCTGTTGGGTGGGGAAAGAAAGAAAGATGAAGTGTCACTCCCCCCCCCCCTCTCTCTCTCTCTCTACCTCTCTCTCTCCCCTCTCTCTTTCTCCCCTCTCTCTCCCCGACCCCCTCGCCCCCCCTCTCTCTCTGTCCCTCTCTCCCTCCCACCTCTCTCTCTTTCCCTTCCTCACACTCTCTCTCCCCCATCCTTCACTTTCTCCTTCCCCCTCCCTCCCCTCTCCCTCTCTCCATCTCTCCCTCTTCCTTCCCTGTCTGCTCCCCCCTCATTTCTCTCTCCCCCTCTCTCCCCCTCTTTCTCCCCTTTCTCTTTCTCTCTCTCCCTGACCCCCTCTCCCTAACCCCCTCGCCCCCCCTCTCTCTCTCCCTCTCTCCCTTACACCTCTCTCTCTTTCCCTTCCACCTCTCTCTCTTTCCTTTCCTCTCCCTCTCTCTCTCTCCCCTCCTTCCTTCTCTTAGTCCCATCCTCACTCTCTCTCTCCCCCCCATCCTTCACTCTCTCCTTCCCCCTTCCTCCCCTCTCCCCTCCCCCCTCTCTCCCTCCTCCGTCCCTCTCTGCTCCCCTCATGTCTCTCTCCCCCTCTCTCTCCCCCCCTCTTTCTCCCCTCTCTCTTCCTTTCTCTCCCTGACCCCCTCACCCCTCTCTCTCTCTCCCTCTCTCCCTCACACCTCTCTCTCTTTCCTTCGCTCTCCCTCTCTCTCCCCCTCCTTCCTTCTCTTAGTCCCTTCCTCACTCTCTCTCTCTCTCCCCCATCCTTCACTCTCTCCTTCCCCCTTCCTCCCCTCTCCCCCTCCCCTCTCTTTCCCTCCTCCTTCCCTCTCTGATCCCCTCATGTCTCTCTCCCCCTGTCTCTCTCCCTCACACCTCTCTCTCTTTCCTTCGCTCTCCCTCTCTCTCCCCCTCCTTCCTTCTCTTAGTCCCTTCCTCACTCTCTCTCTCCCCCATCCTTCACTCTCTCCTTCCCCCTCCCTCCCCTCTCCCCCTCCCCCTCTCTCTCCCTCCTCCTTCCCTCTCTGCTCCCCCCTCTCTAATGTCTCACTCTCTCTGCTGATGTCTATCACTTCATGCAGGCATGCCCCATGTTGTCCTGTAAAGGGTTCACTGTTTTTTAGTCTGTAAATGAATTTGGAGATGAGTCAGTTCTTGTTTTGGTTCTACTCTCCTCAGGCCATGCTCTATGTCCGAACCTGCAAAATGCTGGACTTTGAGAACGCAACCAAGACTCTTGAAAAGGCCAAACCACTCAAGAAGGAAGCCGTGAGTAATTTTTTTTTTAAGGGAGGGAGAAGAGTTGGAAAATGCTGATATTTGGCATAACTGATACATCAAGTCATTTATTTGTTTGAATGAAAAAAAAGAAAGAAATCATCGCTTAAAAGAACTGCATTTATTTTGTGTTATCCTTGAATTGCTGTAGCCAGGTTGACAACAAATTCTTGTTTGCATCTTAATTGCTTCTGACTGACACCCCCCCCCCCCACACTGGCAGAGATAGATGACTAGTAGACTTCACTCTGGGGTCATTGGCTAGTGCCGGCGGTACAGTCTGGCCAGAAGCTGCGGCCGCTCCCCATACACTGCCCACACGATTTTCAGCCTAAGCCGATGCATAATGGTTTGCCTTTTCTTTCCAATCCAACAGGCTGAGGAACTCCGAGACAAGCGAGAGAGGGAATTCAAAGCCATATCTGAGGTGGCCAAGACAGAGGTGAGTCACTCACGTGCCAATGAACGGAAGAGCGGCGGATGTTTGAGTGGATATTTGATGTCGGACCTTTCTCAAAGACAAAGTGACTAGGACAAAAACTTTGCCTCCGAGAAAGGTCCTGCTAGGATCGGAACGTCAGGCCCTCTAACTATTGAGATTTACGTATTGCAGATCGTTTGTCAGCGAGCAGTTTGCTCAAACAGTTTTTGTATTAACATCACGGACAAAAACAGAGAGGAAAATGGAAGTTTTAAGATCCTGCTAGGAATAAAAAAGTCCAACCCTCTAAGAGATTTGAGATTTTTGTCCCCCCCCAAAAAAAAATAATTATACTTTTGCAGATCACCAAGTTCCACCAGCAGCGTGTGGTGGAGTTCCAGAAAGCGCTGATCCTGTACGCCGAGGCCAAGATAAAGACGGCCAGGGACGTGGCGGCCCTCCTAGCCAAGGATCTCAGCACCCTCAAGCAGATGGAGTTTTGCGACGGCGGCACGCCCTGAGCTCGCCCCGGCCAATTTCCTCTTTTGTTTTGCTCCTGCTTCCAGCGAAATCTTGACCGGTGTAGGGAGAGACAGGGGGAGGAGGTGGTGGTGGTGGGGGGGGGGGTTGGGTGGGAGGTGGGCAAGGAGGGAGGGCTGGAGGGTGTGGATCGATTTCACAATGCCTTACGATCCATCGCAGCTTGGCTCGCGATGAAAAGATGGCAAACGAGTTGGCCCAACACCTTGTTTCTTACAGGGGATGAGAAAATAAAAATTTGAACAAATATATAAAAGTATCGGACCGAACCAACCATCCGGTGGCCCAGAAATTAAATCGTTGAATCAGTGCGAAGGTGATTTGTTTACCCCCTCCTGTAAATTTTGTGGCTTGCCTGTAAGGCCACTGATTTCTGAGGTCAGAGGTCACCTAAACACAGCCAAAGACAGACTCAGAGAAGTTGGCTGCGTAGCAAGGATACCACTGACTGGCTGGATTGACTGGTGGGCTCGTCAATCCAGTGGTCCCGGGTTCGAGCCCCAGCTCATGTTTTTGGGGGGTGGGGTTTCTCTTGGGTGTTTTCTGTTTTCTTTTTCTATGGTCAGTATGAACTAGAACTTATGTTTAATAGCTGTCATCTATATGGGACTTATGTATTATAGCACTATTCTGCTGATGCATTTAATCTTGTGAAAATAGTCAATTTGACGGGACCGGGCAGACTTGAGCTTGGAGATCTCTGGTACTTTTAATCAGAGGTCTCTGGTTCCAGTCCCTGTTAAGTCAAAATTTCCTTTTTTTCATAAATTGTTTTATTCCTTAAATTCCTTTTCCTTTTCTTTGGCTGTTTGACAAGTAATCCTTGTTAGTGTTACTAACAATATGGGGCACAACGACAAAAAAAGTAGTTTTTTTCTCCACATTTTTGGATGAGCAAATTCTGCTGTCAAAGATACATTATGATTTTGTGTCAGTTAGAGTGTAAGTTGATAGGGTTTTGCCCGACATATGCAATTAGCAATGCATGTTCATTGCTCAGTGCTTTGCTTGATTGCATGTTTGGGAACAAAAATACCCCTGGGGCCCAAGCTGCCTGTGTTTGTTTTCGATCAGACAATCAGGCAAAGCACTGGGCCTACATTGTTGATTACGCATTGAGTAGGGCAAACCCCCATTGAATTAAAATCTTCAATGTGTGTGTGAAGCAGAATTAAGTGATGTCTAAATCTGGGGTTTTTTTCCCTTCAATTTTGGCGGAGGGGAAGAGAGAAGGCAGCTTTTTCGGCTACTGCGCTAACACTTTGTCAGGGTCCAAAGAAATGACGAGAGGTAGTCGAAACTGTACGCCTATGGCCAGGGTATTTATACAGTGAACCATGCCATTGTGTGTGTGCGGATTATTCCGCAGATAAGTCGTGGGTAGTAAAGAGCTGGGGTCGACAGGAAACTCTGCACGTTGTAGATCTAAACCATAGAGCAAGGATCTCTTTCCTTGCTTGCTCTATGCCCAAACCGATGAGTTGATGCACATTCAACGACAATGACCAAACAACACAGAGAAATCGGCATCTGGTCGTTAGTGCCACAATGGAGAGAGAGGGAGAGAGGGGAGATGAGTGAACGAAGCTCGATCCGGGAAAACTATCCCAAACGAGTTTCAATGGGGGACGCAGTTCCTACTACACTGCGCATGTGCCACATGCTGAAGATCGTGCAAAGTTGAGATCCTCGCTGTTTCATTTCATTATTTCTCAGTTAGTCAACAGGTACAAGCACAGAATCCACTGCAGTAGAAACAGAAACACGAGTACAACCAAACAGTCTGAAATCACCCCTTAAGAATTGCCTGAAAGCGAACTAAATCACTGTCCAGATGCTCTCCTAAAAATGGTTCTGTGTCCCCCGTTGGAACGTGGAGGTTTGCTACCCGAATTGAGCTTCATATACGTCTGACTGCATACAGTATATACCTCCCACAATGTTCACATCAGACACATGGATTTTTGGCGCCAAATACACCCTCCCACCACCGCTATTTCACCGCCGATGTATACACACTGAAACGTCTGTAATTAGGACTTTTCTGTTTGGTATCATGAATTGGTATTCAACCAAGGTTGTTGGGGTTTTTTGGGGGGGTGGGGGGATTTAATAAAATTCTCACGTTTTCGATTTTTGAAATGCACAGAAACTTGCCCAGTAATGGCCCCGGCTTTAATGTTAGTCTTTGTTCCCCCGCCGAAGTCGGTCATTTACTCAAAAAAAAAAAAGGTCTGCATGCTATCCGCGCCCCGCCGTGCTGTTAATGGTGTCAGGCCAATGTTGTAAGAAATCTTTCGTAGAAAAACGGCTTGAGCGGAGTCTAGACAGGGAAGAAAGGTTCGTCTCCCTGGGAGGGGATGGGGGAGGGGAGGGGAGGGGAGGGATGGGGGGGGGGGGTTAAGTTGCATGTGGAATAACACAAACAAAAAATGTAGCCGTTTGTCTCTTGTTGAAATCCGCCTTTATTACGGCTGTAAAGGCACTTGTCCCTTTGTTACTCGTCACAGCCGTTCGAAGAGACTGGCAAATCCCTTAGCCTAGAGTCTATATAAATCGTCAAGTTGTAATGAAACGGAATCGAAATTTAAATAACGGTCGGTGTGATTCGGATGCTGAGGTTTGCAGACACGCTTTCCCTTGTTTGTAGCAGCAGAAACCAATAATTTCTGAGGCACAAAATGTCTAAACTTTCCCTTGAACGTTCCTCGGGCTAGCCCGGTAATCTGAATCAGAAATATACATTCGAGAAATTGATCCACGTGACGATTTCTTCCTGATAATTATTTCAGCCTTGTCAAAAATTGTAATGCAAAATGGAGTTATTTTTTTGAACAATGAGCAAAATTGAAAAAATTAAAAAAAGAGAAAAGAAAAAGAGCTATGCATATTGTTTCAAAGAAAACTGTTTCTCGTATTGTATAAGTAAATAATATCCTTTATACAAATACCTTTATTTTATTGCCACCGTTTTTTATTGACTGAGCTTTCGGAGAACTGCAAAATATTAGCAGTGCTTTGTTTTGGGTTGTCTGTGAGGTGTGGGCATTATTTTGTCCCCTTGTATTCCTGCAATTAGTGTAGCAGTGTTCGTTCACTCCAAGTTGAGCTCGATCTATAGCCCTCGGCCTCGGCCTCGGCCTCATTTGGCCCGTTTCCATCCAATGTCCCCCAACGGTTATGGTAACCCCCGCAAATTATTTCAATTGCGATTTGAATCTCCATTCAAAGTCCACCTTCGTATGAATGTGGGGGTTTGGGGTTGGAAACAATGAACGTGATTATTAGAAGGGGTTTGAATCGCGACTCCAGTGAGACTTCCGAATAATCTCGGGTTTTTTTTTACCGCCACTCGATGCGTGTGGTAATCGCGTCGGTTTTCTGTTTTAAACCCCACAATGCATGCAACGCTCGCGTTCTGATTTTCAATTCAGGCCCGGAGCGCCGTGTTTATAAAAATGTCTCACTGCACGGGCCACCTCCAAGGACCCCACCCACCGAACGATCGGCTCGCGATTGTTCGGCCTGTGTGGACGCCAGCAACCCCCACCCCCTCCCCGGATTTTGAATCGCAATTCAAGTCGTGATTATTTGCACAGTGGGAACGGCCCTATCCACTCAGCTCAGGAGTTGTTATCGCCTGTCAGTCACGAGTGACGCCAAATTCCACGTGGCACATACGCAACTACACAGTTCACACTGGTGCTGTATAATAATACTATTTATTCTAGGCTCGAGCTCTTCTCGCAGTGAAAGGACAAAAGGCTTAGAGCATTCCATTGGACAGTCTGTATAGTTACCAGTCTATTGAATAATGAATGTCGTGTTATATATATCGATTATAACCAATTGGATAAGCCTTATTGAATATGACAAGGGAGTTGGTACAACCATCCATACACTTTGCGTGATCCCCGAAATGCTGAATAGCCAGGTTTGAAACAATTAGATGTACCGGTACTTATTTGCATCTGGATGAAAATGGGGTGTGATCCCTGGAGATGTAAGGCAGTTAATGGTAGAATGCTTCTGACTGGCGACCTGCCCACCTTGGCTAGTTGATTATTTCGGAAGGCCGTCATTCTAGGGGCAGGCTGGATAGCTCAGATGGTAAGAGCGCTGGTACGCAAAACCAGAGGTCTCGGGTTCAAGTACCGGTCCAGCAATTTTTCAAAATATTGTTCACAATTTCCCAGTCAGTTTTTCCTTTATTTGTTTGAATATAGATAAATAATAGCCTATTAAAAAAAAGTCATGGCATCAACATTCCAGGTATTCCAATGTACAAAGCACGCGCTACCCTCAAGCACCAAAGTATTACGTACGAGAAACGATCGGGTATTGAACTATAATGGGGTAAACCTTGTATTCCTTCCTCATAGGATCTGTAAGATACACGCAGTTGTACAAACGATATCAATTCCCAACTTTCGTTCTTGGAAGGTGAATTCCAAGATGTATTTATCTGTCAAGGAACCATACACTGTGGAGTGTTCGGTCTTTTATCAGCAGTTCATAATGTGCCCCCTGTATCGTCTGTGTGTTACTTGTTGCGATGTAAAAAGAAAATGGAGATGGGAAAAAAAGAAGAGGAAGTAAAAGGAGATCTATATCGGTTACAACATTGGGAATGTTGTATTCATTTTCTATAATACTATAGCCAGTAAATAAATGGTAGCTTAATGGTTTATAACGAAAAGATGTGTATAATAATAATGTTAACACTACAAAACGCAGGTAATTGCCTATTATATTATCATTCTAATTCTAAGTGCAAAACGAGACTTGTTTACGAAATTCCTGAAATTATCACCAGCGGGCCTTTTCTGTGGTTTTTCTTTACGTTAGCCTACTTATTATACGCTTACTGAGTATTGTTCAAAATATACCCACCTATAATTATACCGAAGGGTCGTTCACACTGTACTGCTGCAATCGCGATTTTTTTTTTTGGCACGCCTTCATCAAGCGCGCGCCAAAACATGGCAACGCCAAAACGGAAATCCAGACCCGATTGTGGAATGTGGTCGAACAGTACACGTGCCCTTCCTCAACTTAGAACCATTAGAACCACTGAGGTATTTTGGTAGAACATTCTGGGACTCATAAACAAGCGCAGCACTTCCTGTCTTTCAGAATGCCAGCGGAGCACTGTAGTAAGTTCAGGACTTGGCTATGGAAATCGCGACTTAGGTTTGAAAAGTCGCACTAATGGCTTCTGAATCGCGATTCAAATCCTATCAATAATCGCGATTATCGTGTCCGCTCACGTACGCCCCCAAAAGTACAGTTTGAATCGCGATCCAAATAATCGCGATTCTTTTCGGTAGCAGTGTGATAGGCCCTAATGTTATGTCGCCCGTGGCAATTTTTGGGCAATCGGGTCGATGGATTCTTATAAGAAATTCCTAAAGTTATCACCAGTGGGCCTTTTCTGTGGTTTTTCTTTACATTCGCCTAATACACTTGTAAGTAGGCCTATTGTTCAAAATAATTATACCCACCTACAGAAGGGTTGTTCACAACTTCACACTGCTGCATTTAAAAATGCAAGCTCTCCAAAATTGAGAGGGCGTGCTGTGGTCGAGAAAGGTCCTGCCAGGTTCGAAACGTCAGACCCTGGACATTATTTTGGAGGCTTGCATTTTCGGTCCTTAAAATAATGTCATAACTTTTTCAGATATGCTATTGAGGCGCGTCACAAAAACCTATGGAAGGAAGTGAAGTTGGTTGCCACCAAGTTGCCAGCAAATGGATTGCCTCAATTGACATGGTGTCACATTTTAGAGGATCAATTCTCACTAGCATCATCGGTATACAAGCATAAAATAATGCGGTGAATCCCGACATCAAAATGTCCACCGTTGTGTGCATCATTGGTCATAATTATTCAGCTCGAGTGGAAATCAGTTCTATACCTCCGTGTACATGTAGTTCGCTATTGGAGACCGCGTGGCACCAGATCAGTAAGGCCGTGTCCGAATCAGTATTGGCTGCGGCTGTAAGTAACACGCAACCCTATGGGAACTGGTTGCCGCCGCTCGTTGACGACTTCCGTAGACTCGTGTGTACTTGCAAGCCGTAGCCAATGAACTCGGACGCAGCCACAGTATTAATATGAGCCCAGTTCACGGACAGTTCAGGACAGTAGTGTTACCTTGTTGGAGGCTAAAAACAAACAACACCCATGTATGCCTTGTACATTGACCTTACCAGCCAAAGGACACCTTTGTTTTGATGCTTTTTTATTTTCAAATGCAAGTCAAAGAATAAACGCGTGAATAAAGGCATGGTTCTGTGAAAATTTGGCTTCCGAACTCGTGAGGGCGAGTCGACGTGATTCTCTCGCAGCCAGCACACGGTACCGGGAGGGCTTTGAATTGCATTGATTGGTGAACGATGTATACCGACAATGCAATAATATGCATACCGTATCAGCAGTCATAATTTTATCTGTTTTGATTTGACCATGGAGGGAGGAAAGGACTTGGAAGGACGTCTGATACTCCTGTCCTTCCTTCCTCCAATGGCTTGACGAAGCGTCTTTCCTGGGCGAATTTGTCCCACCATTCTCACGTATAATTATACGGTTTTTGTAATGAAGATTGGAATACAGAAGACCCTTTCATATCAGTGTTGATTACTATTGATTTTCTAGCCAGCCGAAAAAAAAAATCGCAATTAAATGAATTACCAACAAACAGTCGTATCGTGCAGTGTGGTGTGAATGCTTTTCCCCATTCCTGGTAGTTGTCGACCCTTTGAGCGCTCGGACTATATGGGATTCAATAAGAATTATTTTGCACGCGAGTCTATGGAACCCGCTAGCTGCAGTAGTGGACGCAAACCAAATCCCTGTTATAGACTAGTCGGTTCTTTGACTTGAGGCTTCGTACTTCAACGCAAGATAATGGGAGACCTGCGCGTCAAATGCCATTGTGTTGTGCGTTATAATTGCGTTAATCCTTGCCGTAGCCAGTGCGTTAATTTGGACACGGCTTTGAGAAGCTTTAGCCATAAATGGCCTGAGGGTTGCAGCACACCAATTCATTCTATGATGGCTCCGCCGAGCTGATTATCATATAGTGGGGAGCCACAACTTGTTTTGATAAGAGATCTTTGGAGCCTAATTAAGTGATACATTGGTTCACCCTTTAAATTCGTATGTAATTTGGAAAATATCTGGGTTTAAATATGGCTCTATTCGACTGTAAAAAATAAAGAACTCCTTCCCAAAATCCTGGCAGAACTACGCTTTGGACGGCAGCACATTTTTTTCTTGGGTGAGTAGGGCCTAATTAGAAAACAAATGAATGTCCAAACTTCCATTTTCAGTACAGATACAAGAACTGAGAAACTTTTATTGGGTGAGGAATAATTTCATAATCATTGATTTAAAGGTTACCTGCCAGCAATAGAACTGGAATTATAACTACGAGGTAATGAACAGACTCACTGTCCCTCGTGATGCAGTCTGGTCCACCCTTTTGAAGCAATGGTATCGCCCGTCTTTCAAAAAATGTACAGTATTCATGGCGTTCAGTGTTGCAAATCCATAGAGTTTTTTTTATAGAGCTCTATGTGCAAATCGTATAGCGCCACCAGGTGGCAAATTTCAGCCAAGTGACGCCGTACACACGTGTATAAAATTGCGCACCACACCACCACGCATATCAAAGCAGAAGTTCAAGATGGCAGCATACGAAACTAACTCCAAACGAACCAAAGAAGACGACTCCTCCGCCGCCCAGAGCGACGGAATCCCCGCCAAGAGGCCGAGGACCGAAGGGGAGGGCGACGAATTCGTGCCGCTGAAGAACTTCGGAGGCTTCTGCGTGTCGGAAATCCTGTCTGAGAATGCCCGCAGCAAGTCGGTGTGTCTGCGCGGGACGTTCGCTGGTCATGGGGGCCGCCATGATGGCGACGACGCCGTGGTGCTGCTGGAGAAGACGCCCTTTCGGGAGGCGGGATTGTCCGACCTCCTGTCGGCGGAAACCTCCCTCGGCCTGGCCATGAACAACGACATTTACAGCGTCTACGACTGCTTTCCGACGAATGAGTCTGGGTCCAATGGTACGATACGAAATTAATGGCAGAAATTATGTAACAACTAACATTCAATCTCTTCCATTCGCAAAGCATCATGGGTATAGTCTAGATGACAAACTCGCCGTCTTTTTATCCCACAACTCTATGGGAAAGCACTCAAGTTCGTGATTTGTTAAAAAAAAATCGTCAAAAACTAGATAGAGTTCACAAATTTAACTCACATAATTTTTGTCAAAATACCAGCAGCAATATTATAAGTCCAAGTATTGAAGTAACTTGGACCCTTGCAATCGCCCTTTAAAAAAAAATTGAGGAGGTCGGGCGATAGTAATTAGGCCAAAAAAAAAAAATCCTGTGTTTCCGATAACATGTGCCAAAAAAAGTTGGGTCGGTAGGTAGGGATTTTTTTTTATTTTTTTTATTTTTTTTATACACACATGAATGTGAATCTGCAACATCAATAAAAGTTGTTCATGTTTTATAACTACAAACATACACTATTCGTACCTGTATTCAAGAGTTTAAATATTTGATCGATTGGGTCATGCACTTGCTTGATAATATCAAGGAACGTGTCTGCTCCTCTTACCGATATAAATATCCTTTGCTTACATTTGTTTAGGCTGCAAATATCTGCTATAATGCAGACTAGCGCCATGTCTCTTGACGGGACGCGCGACGAACAACGAGGCTACGTTCGGCCAAGGCACGCGTGCATGCGTGTTTTAGTCTGGTGTATGTCATTACTTTGGTCATACGCCCAATCCTCGGTATAAGTATTCGGGAACCAGACTTGTCCATCGAGTCTTGGTTCAAGACGTTGTTTCTGTAGATACTCGGTCTGACCGGACCCGCAGCGCACGCGCACACGAACAGCTTCCCATGAACAATGCAAAGGCTGTGTCCAAATATTTTGTCTAAGGCAAGGTCTTCGCCCCATTGGAAATACGCGGAAACACTTATCTTGCCCAAGACAATAGACCTAGCCGAGTGCGGGTAACTGCAACCACGGCTTGAATCAAGACTACGCAGGCACATGTATTTTTCTATCCCATGTGTCCCATACAAAGCGCTTTATTGGTGCAAATGCAACATCTCAACAGAAGCGGACCAATCAAGCGCTCTGTTATAACTTATTGGCTCCGTGGATGACTTGCAGCTGCACCAGTACTCGACTCGGCTTGCGTAGGGCATAAAACTGTGTCCGCTAGCGGAGCGGTTGGTGTTTATGGGGCTCACCATACAAGAACTATTCCGTTCAAAATCAGCGCCGCGCTGGGGAATTGCAAAAATTTCATGGAAATATCTCTGTTATGCACATTCATTTATTTCGCTTTCATTTTCTTCTTTCATTTTCTACTTGACTAATTTAACGTTAAAAAACAAACAAACAAACATCAAAAAAAAAAAAAAAAAAAAAAAAAGCTGCCGACTCGACCACAGCGCCCAAAAAATGGGTCGGTCGGGTTACCGGAAACACAGGATTTTTTTTTTTACGCCTTAGTACTAGTACTAGTAGGGTCCAAGTTTTTCAGTAAGGAAACGAGAGGGAACAACGATGTGTTTGACTCCATGACTACCCCCAACTGAAACCCCCAGATTTTACCCCGAAAACACCCGTGAAACCGTCCCACGCACCCATCATTGGATTGAGTGAGAATCACCAATTTCAATACTGGTCATTTGTTTTACTCACGTTTGGGGAAAAAGGAGAAATTTCCCCTCAGGTTATTGAAACGGTCAAATTGAAACGGTATACACGCAAATCGATGACATTTTGCGCGACCATAGGACTAGGAGTCAACGCGTGTGTGCGCACGCACACACTCACACAGACCCATTGCGCACACAGACCTGCCAAAACGTCATCGATTTGTGTGTAGCATTTGCGTGTAGCGGTTGCGTGTGCAGTTCAAAATCTAATATGGCCGCCGCATTTTGGCTTGCGGACAGGAGAGAATCTTCTCGATCACCTGAGGGGAAAATTCTCCTTTTTCCCCAAACGTGAGTAAAACAAATGACCAGTACTAGTATTAAAATCGGTGATTCTCACTTAATCCAAAGATGGGTGCGTGGGACGGTTTCACGGGTGTTTTCAGGGTAAAATCTGGGGGTTTCGGTCGGGGTAGTCATGGAGTCGAACACATCGTTGTTCCCTCGTGTTTCCTTACTGAGAAAACTTGGACCCTACTATCGCCCGTCCTCCTCAATTTTGTTTTAAAAGGGTGATTGTAAGGGGCCAAGTTACTCGGACTACAACAATATATGTTTTTGGTTGAAACGTTGAGTGGGTAGTTTGGGAGAAATTAGTGGGGATTCTCTTGGCTAGTTGGTGACTGGATGGGAATGCGGTGACCGCATGCAGCTAGCAGCGCGCTGTGTACGCATGCGTGCAGCTGCACAACATTTACCTGAACCTGCCAGTGCGTCGTGACATCATAGATTTGCATTACTTTTTTTGTTGACTCTGTCTGAATATATGGGGACTAGGTATTCATTCATGCTCCATATTCTGTAAATGCCACAAATATTAATTTGACACATACAAATGTTTGTTGTTGTTTTTGTAGGCATAAAAACGACAGTGATCTATCCTGCCACAAAGCGCCACATTGAGAAGTACACAGACCAGAACGTCGCACTCATTGAAGAAACGTGGCAGGACTATTGTACTATAACGCTGCCCTATCTTGAGAAGCAGGCTTTCAAGATCCAGGTAGGTTTGTTAATTATGAGTTCCGATGTGTCCCCTAACGCTTTGCACCTCCCGCACAAGACACCCACTGTATACCGCAATTTACCACAGTGCCCAAAGGGGTGTAGGCTCACATACCACAGGACACCACAAAAACCACGCTGTGGAATGTCCTGGTGCATGGCCCTTATCCTCAACCAGGAAAAACCATGTGTGGTTTCAATGCTGGTTAGAGTAGCAAGAGAGCTCCAGTTCAAATCCTGATCCAGCCAAATATTCTTTGCAATTTCCTTGAAGTTGTTGAACCCGTAATTTGTTGGTCATTTTATATTAATTAGATTACAATTTTTAACTGTAGTTTTATCTACTTTAGTTCTTGAAATTTAGTGGGCCTGACGTGGATCGAAACGTCAGGCCCACTAAATTTCAAGATTCGTATTTTGGTAATTTTAGTCAGTAAGCAGTTTGCAACATTTTTGTTTATTACTTTAGTTCTCTTTAGTTTTAATCATATTAGCTTTGCAAGTTTGATTTATACAGTGCAAAATACTGTTAATGAAAAGGGTGCTTAAGAATTGAAATAAATATTAATTGTTGAGATGGTCTTTCACTGGTCCTCGAGTGCAATTTCATTTTTCAACTGTCATTTGATCACAGGGCCGCTGCTTAACATTCAAACCCTGGGCACCTCATTTGTTTTTTTGTTTGCAGTGGGTCTACAACATTCTGGAGAAGAGGGCGGAGGAGGTCAAGCGCATCGTGTTCGAGGACCCCGATCCGGAGACGGGCTTCGTGCTCCTGCCCGACATGAAGTGGGACCGCAAGCAGATGGAGAACCTGTACCTGGTGGCCATCGTGCACCGTCGCGGCCTGAAGAGCCTGCGCGACCTGGTCGCCTCCCACCTGCCGCTGCTGCGCAACGTCCGAGACAAGTGCAGGGTGAGCATGAATGACCATCGAGTGATTCTCGAAAGAGCATTGGGTATTCCTTGAAAGAGCATCGAAGTATTTCTCGAACATAGCAATAAGTATTTGCTGAAAGAGCATCAAGTATTTGCCGAAAGAGCATTGAGTATTTCATGAAAGAGCATCAAGTATTTCACAAAAGAGCATTGAGTGTTTCATAAAAGAGCATCAAGTATTTGCCGAAAGAGCATTGAGTATTTCAGTAAAGAGCATGAAGTATTTGCCGAAAGAGCATTGAGTATTTCAGTAAAGAGCATGAAGTATTTGCCGAAAGAGCATTGAGTATTTCAGTAAAGAGCATCAAGTATTTGCCGAAAGAGCATTGAGTATTTCAGTAAAGAGCATCAAGTATTTGCCGAAAGAGCATTGAGTATTTCATGAAAGAGCATCAAGTATTTCATCCTGATTTGCATTTTGGTGGTTCAGGGATGTAAGACTTCCGGATTTCCGGCAATGGTGTGACTTTCGCTCAGATTTCTGATATGCTGATTTTTTTCTAATGTCAAACTGGCGTCTCAAACTGCTCAATTTTATCTGATAAAACCCTAAAAAATCTGTCGGTCGCGCAAGCCCTCACTCTCAGTCGCACAATTTATTTGGCCTTCGGTAATTTTAAGGAAGATGCTTCATCTGGCACTTACATCCCCAGTAGTTGAAGTAAGCATGCAGATTGAAATCATTTTGACATGACTACGCCGTTCCTTTGCCAGGAAGCGGTCCTGAAGACGTACTCCATTCCGGCAGAGCAGCTGCGCATGTACCTCCACTACCAGCCCTCTTACTATCACCTCCACGTCCACGTCACCCACCTCAAGTTCGAGGCACCCGGCTCCGGGGTGGCCAAGGCCCACCTCCTGACCGACGTGATCCAGAACCTGGAGCTGGTGCCCGACTACTACCAGCGCAAGTCACTGACCTATGTGCTGCGGGAGAAGGACGGGCTCCTGGCCAGCTACAGGGAGAAGAGGACGGGGGACCAGGCGGCGCAGGAGTTCAGCTGAGGTCGGGGGAATTTATTTTCCATTTCCATCGGCTTACTTATTTGCCTCCGTGAGGATGTGGTTGGTGGCTTGGGTATTGTATACCTAGCCTGCTTGAGTGGATTCGATTGTGTTGACATTCACATGTTATCGTTCACATCCGGGTATAGCTTAGCAAAATGGCCTCTGGTTAGTCAGGCCACCAGCCAGTAAGGCCACTAGACTGTAAGGCCAGCGGCCAGTAAGGCAACTAGCCCGTAAGGTGACTAGCCGGTATTGCTACTAGCCCATATGGCCACTTACCAGTAAGGCCACTGGCCAGTAAAACCACGAGCTAGTAAGGCCACTGGCCAGTACGGCCACTAGTAATGATGGGTTTGCTGAGATCGACTACTGGTGGGCTCGGCCTCTCTATCATCCTCTTGATAACCAGAGATATCTTGAGAGTTTTGGGGATACTCTTGCCACGTGGCGCGCAATACTCTGCTCGTGGTGCGTATTACATGTATGATTATCTTGAGCGTCATCATAATGTATTGATTGTGAGAACTCAGTAAATCAAATATTAACTCCCAAATTTATATCCCCCCAAAAATGTATTCAGAGTACAACTACATATAGGCCCAAGGCTCTATATTATTCACAGGATTCATTCCATTTAAGATTTTCAAAATACTCTTACATCAAAATGTCCATCTGTCACAGGTTATGACAATTAATTCAATCCCAATCATCCCCAAAATTTCAGTGCGCAATATTACCGAAGGTAGCCATCAGGTTACAGTACGTCAACGTCAAGCCAATTTTAATACCAAGTTTCAGTGCATCATTTTCCTTAAGGTGGCCATTTACAGTATCAATCACATTACATCTCCTGAAAATCAATGCATCATACTTCTAAAGCTGACCTTCCACTTGCTTGTGGTAGCTTGCCTCATCTGAAATCCCAACTTTCCCATTTTCTAAACTCCAAATTCGGTTTTATTTTAACCTTCTTTTCACTTCAGGCTTGTATTTTGCGGTGTCTGTTGATGGGGCACTGGAACTGAGCTAAAAGTCTTTGTTTGTAACAAACAAAAAGTGTGTGAAACATTTTAGGACCACTTTCAGTGTTCTTTGCTATATTCCATAGTGGGTTTTAGCCGGTTTAACCATAAAGCAAGGACCTTGCAATATGCATTGGCTACGGTTGGTTAATATAGCAGGCCATAAGATCGGAGCGGTGCTCGCAAGGGTATTGAGACCAGGGACGCTTTGCAGCTCCCATGGTGTTGCAATTATCAAAATATCAAAAATATCAACTCCCTAATTTATATCCCCCCAAAAATGTATTCAGAGTACAACTACATATAGGCCCAAGGCTCTATATTATTCACAGGATTCATTCCATTTAAAAGTTTCAAAATACTCTTACATCAAAATGTCCATCTGTCACAGGTTATGACAATTAATTCAATCCCAATGTTCCCCAAAATTTCAGTGCGCAATTTCAGTGCGCAATATTACCGAAGGTAGCCATCAGGTTACAGTACGTCAACATCAAGCCAATTTTAATACCAAGTTTCAGTGCATTTTCCTTTACGTGGCCATTTACAGAATCAATCAGCTTACATCTGCCGAAATTCAGTGCATCATATTTCTAAAGCTGTATGAGTGTCCTGCAGCTTGCCTCATCTGCAGTCCCAACTTTCCCATTTTCTCCAAATTCTGTTTTATTTTAACCTACCTTTCACTTTGAGCTGTTGTTATTCTTATTTTATTCGTCATTATCACATCAGACACAAAGGGAAATCCACAATTCTAGACAAGAGGACAGGAGCTAAAGTGGACCTAATCACTAGTGCTAAAGGCAAACAGCCGCAAACAACAAATAAAGGAAAATAAGGCATTCATTAACGGAAATAATGAAACGGCATAAATAATTGTTAATTGTAAGGTGCTGTGTTAGTTCATGTGACATAACGGATGTACGTGCATGTTCGGCACATTGAACGGCGGATTAATTCTGCTCTGGTTCTGACACCACCACAGAGAGGGGGTCCTGACATTGTCAGGGGAGGATGGATTGGGTGGGGCAGATAGTTTGGATCGTCTAGAAGGATATTTGGCGCTGGATTTGTTGCGGGCAGAAATTGGAGCATCTTTATACCTCCAGTGTCTTTTCTTGCAAGAGGTTGGATTTTCCTCCTCACGCCCAGCCATTATGAGTGAGTGGTATCTGTTGAGGGTTTGATTCTATGAAGCTTGAAGTGCCTGTAGTTGGAAGTTATTCAGTAGAGAATATTTTAGGGTAGAAAGCACACCAGCAGAACCCTGACGTTTTTGGTAAGAGCTCAGTCAGAAATGCTGCCAGACCACAATGACGACACAAAGGTGATGTTTCCCTTCGGTGAGACTACTAGGAGGGCCTTTACTGTATTTCACTTTAATAATCGATTGATTGCCACTGAACAAGAATTCTCAGTTCCATGTTCAAAAGGTTATGCAGAGAGGATGGATGACTTTCTTTAGAACAGCACCCTCCGCCATCATTTCCAGCTCAACATCCTCAAATCGAATGAGAGATGATATCTTTCCCTTTAAGCCATCATTCTTGCGTTTCAGGTTTCGTCGTTCACTTTGAAGCCCCTCAACTTTTTGAATAGGTTGGCTTGCTGTCATGCTTTTGTTAGGTTTATGGCTTGACGGAGACACCGTCTTGTTCGCTTTCACTTTAAGCCGACCAGACATACCTGCCAAGTCACTCCTGTGAACCTTGCACACAGGACATCGATTGCCTGGAACATCATGAAGTAGAAGGGGCCATCTCCTGTGCCGAATGGTTCCCTGCATAAATAACATCTTGAGATGTGATGGACACCGGTACCTGATCCTCGGGCCCGCTCTTCAACATAACCAATGACTCCAAATCATCACATCCCTCACAGACAGCTCTTGCTGAAATTATCTCACACAGCTTCTCACAATCAGCAGCATCTAATTGACCATCAAGACGGAAAGACCCAAATCCTTCCTCCACATTCACTCCTGCCACAGACAATGTCCATGAGATATTACATGTCATAAAAACAGCTGGCTTGCCATCTTATCTGCAGTTCTGCCCCCATCTTCACGATCTGCAACCGATCTTCAGTGATCCACGTCTTCAGACATGTTTGGGGCGAAGTTCAGCAAATTTTGCTTCTTCCTTTCTTAATGTCCGGAAGTTCTTCTTTGAACATTGCACGTGTTTCTGTTCAGGAAGAGGTCAGGTGTCTAATCTGGTGCTGAACCTTACCGCCATCCTCAGCGCAATAATATTCTTTTCTGCCAAGGGCTTGCCTGCTAATGTCATCACGAGCATAAAACAGTTTCACTGTCTCTACGTAGACGTAGCGGTGCCGCCTCCTCGAACCTCATCAAGGGGGAAATCAGGCATGGGGAGAGGGACCAGAATGGTCTCTCTCACTCTGCGGGACACTCTTGGGGTGGTTCTTCTGTAGCACCGTCCGGCTGACTATCTCTCTTAGCTTCTCATCTTTTTTTTTAAGGAACTTTGACGGGCGGCAATTAATAATTTTGCCAAAAGAGCCAATGCCCAACTCGTATTTTGTGTCTGATTTATGAATGTTTTTGTACTTACATCGATGGACTGTTGGAATCCGGTCTTTTCTGAGCGTTTCGGTGTTCGATTGGTGACGATGTGCCTGCTCCGGGATCGCTGCTCATGCTTGGTGACGCGGATGCTGAGCTGGAGCCGGTCATCTCTCGATATTCTCGGGGATGTCTGGAACGCAAATTGGTGCTCATAGTCATGGCACTCGTATTGCCCGAGTACTTTAAGGCTACATCGCAAACGGCGCATATGACAACTGCAGTATTGATGATGATACTGATGTCATTCGGGTCTGTTCTAAACCCGAAGAAGGCCCAAACCGCACTCTTGGCAGTTGGCACCCTTCTTTGGCGACAGGCGCTTATGTGCAAGTAGATCAGAGGTTGGCATTTTCTGATACGAATGAAGTTTGCGCGAGTGTAGTCAATGGAGGTCTGACTGGTTTGGAATTATTTACGAGACAACTACAGTGGCCAGAAAATTAAAGCTCGAATGTCCAAAGACACATACCTAGGCCAATTAGCACCTTCTTTGGTCTCAACTCTCGACGATACTCACCATGGTGCATTGTTTATCATCACCGATAGGCTTGTTCCTTTACGAACCAGTGAGTTTAGACAATGTTTTACTCTTCAAGGCATTGGCAATTGGGCTAATTGCCATCCCATCGCAATTTGTTTTTGTTCAGTTCAACTTAATAAAACCAAGAGTCTTCTAGCATGTGCAAGGTACAGTACGGAAATGTGGGTTGTTAATTAAGCGGACTGCTTCTGATGAACATTCCTAAGCCCATCTTCGTCATGCAGAGGAAGGTGTCGATATCCATGTGGAATGGATTCTTGCTGAGCCTGTATCTTCTGTGGGCTTCTTGTTTAGGAATTCGTAGGTCCTCCGAGATGGTTCCCTTGCGCAGCAGATGAGTGGCTAGGTGGTTGATGCGATGCCGAAGCGTCTCGGGGTGGCAGTAGGGATACCGGTCCTCTGTTTCCTCCTCGTACTGCCAAATGAGATCTAGCAGACGGCTTTCTGACAAAGCTACCTCTTGGCTTTCCTTGGATTGACGGTACAGCAGGGAGGCCTCATCTTGCTCAAGTCATTACGATGGAGAAAGTTGGCCTCATTGTTGATCTTGCTCCTTAGTTTCGTCAGATGCTGAAGGGGGGGAACTCCTCCAAGATCTTCTGTTTGAACATCTTAGCTCTTCTGCATGACACCACCGAGTCATTGTCTTCATACCGTCGACTGTCAATCACCAACATGTCATCATCTGATGATGATGAACCTGGTCAATGATTATCTTGGTTAATGAGTATTTGGTCAATGATATCATTCATGTTCATTCCCTCGTAAGTAAATGGGCCGACACCAAGACGGCTGGTCACCGCACCAAATACGAGAGTGACTTTGGTCTTATCCATGGACTGCGAGGCTCGCTCGTAGTTTTCATCTACATAGTCACTGAGGCAACATATTGGATTCATTCCAAAATACAATCATGTGTGATCGTATTGACTCAGCCAGTCTTTCTCACATCCCTCACATCCTAGTTGTTCTTGCGCTTCATAGGTTAGACATAATTCGGTTGGAAATGATCCTGGTAAGGATTCTCTTCACTAATGTCTTAACCCTCTGCTTGCAGTAGGCAACGTCTTCGGTGCATTCATCTTATTTAAACATAAAACTGAAACAAATAATGATGGTGTATCACTGAATGTATACTTTAGACGTAATATATGGCTGCAGTTATCCTGGCACCGTGCATCGCCAACTTCAACTGCTTCCATTCGTCAGAAGTCAGATTCAGTCCTTTTTTTTAAAGTAGATTTTTGTCTGAATGTCTGACATACAAAGGTCTTAGCAACTCCAAAAACAGAGAGTCCTAATGATATCTCTTGTTGACCATCTTCCCTTCTCTTTTGTATAAAGTACGGCAACAATCAGACGGGCAGAATTTGTGTCTCATTATCATCCTCCGGCTTGACCTCATGATAGAGATTAGAGAGTAGCCCAGACTGTTGGTAAAGCATTCCTTTTTTTGGACTGAGTTGTATTTTGGCTGATGGCATTGCGGTACAACTCACCAAGTCGTTCACACATTTTCAGTGTGAGTCGACCAGCTCCACCACCAACTGCTTTGCCATCGGACAGCTTCCCTTTGGTGGTGGTTCGAATTTTGTCCAAACCTTTGTACATGCGTTTACCAACATGTCCAGTCAGTGCAGTCGAGTTTCTCCACAACTTCATCTTCCTTTGCCCCGTACACGACTACACGTAGAACTTTCTGACTGCATTATATGCAGAAATATCCCATCACAGATCATCCATCTGTATCTAAGTTTTCGCTTGGCTATCGAGTTATTCCACAACATAACTCCTGCAGCAAGTCCCTCCATTGATTTGCTGAACTCGTCATGATTTTGTTGGCATCTGCCATCCTGCACATGGGTTTTATGCCAATCTTCATATTCTATCTTCTCCATTTCCACCATTGATGTCTAGCCTCAAAAGCGTCTTACTTTTTGCCCTACGGTTTCTCCTTTGGGGAGTCTGATCAACTTTGGGGTCAGGGTTGCAACAATTGCTTTGCATGTCTCAGGCACAATGATGCACACTGTGGATATTCCAACACCAAACAGTTTTGCAATTGTGAGATATTCCACATTCGTGGCTAAACGCCACAATGTAATGGCCAATGAATCCCAATCAATTCAGTCCAATGGGTCTACGTAAATGGGTCTCAGCTTTTCCAACATGGGGACGAAGTTGGTCACTAATAATTGAATGTGTCACGTTTCATCCGAAAGTGACTAACACAATCATCGTCGAAAAATATTTCCCTTTGCTTGTGTTTTTTTTTTTTTTTTGCTCTCTCACTCTTTTCTTTTCTTGGTTAATGTTCATCTTCTCAGCTGCTTTCCCCCCCGTTTAAATCAATCTAATTTTACAGTGAACTGTGTTGGTTTGTCTGCAGAACTGTTGCTCTGTGAACAGACGCAGACAGACGTTTCTTGTCCTTCTTTGCTGAGGCTTGTTGGTTGTGGGTCCCCTGAGGAAGGTCTAATTGTTCCAGTAGAACTCGACGAAATACAAAGTTCTGTACATGCAATTCAATACAACTGTACATGCAATTATTACTAATTGTAATGTAGGATCCATACTACATGAATTACATCTTCACAAGTTCACATACTAAAGCAGTCTCTCTGAAGACAAATGCAAATCAATCAATAAATCGACAGCGAATCAGTTTCAAGATCTAATGCAATATTGGAATGTTTGAAAGTGGCACATCGTCATAAGAGTCCCACTCGTCTCCTTCATGTGAGCCTACAAGATTTGCAAGAGGCATGTCATCATCGGAGTCCGAATGGTCAGGATCAACAAGTCCTGCACCAGCTCTCTGTATCATTGGTGCCGTCTGGTGCAGTACTGATGAACGCTGTTCATCGCCTGGGCTCTTCACAGAGTGATGCTGCACAGCCATGATTGCATGTCTGCATCTTCCTTACACCATGCTTTACTTCTTCCTCATTGTCCAAGGAAACTTTGACAGTGTTCTGTCTTATCGCATTGCGATAAAAGTCACTCAGACGGGAGATCATTCCACTCCCACCTGACGTCACTTACAAACTTCCCATCTGCAAATTTTCCCTTTTGTCTCTTTCTTAAGGTTGGTTAGTGCTCTAAACATACTTTTGCTGACATGGCCGATGCAGTCTAGTTTTACAACTTTGTTATCTCCATATGTACTCTGCACTTCATTGTATGCCTTGCTGTCACCATCACAAACCATCCACTTGTAAACTACATGTAAGTTGTGCTTTCGGAGTGACCTGCCCCACATGACATGATTGCTGCAGCACGGGTTGCTGTGTGCAGTCAAACTTCTTTAGTGTTTCAACAGCAGCGACTGCTTGCTCAGCCTGGTGTGATCTCTCGCTGCTTGCCTCCCAAGGTGGAAAAACAGGGGCGCTGCTATGCTTGAGCAGTGTTTAATGAATCTCCTTAAGAATCCAGAAATGCACGGAGCTCAGTGACAGTGGTAGGTAGCGGCCACTCCTTGACAACACTTACTGTATCTTGCTGGGGTCTGGTCGCACTCCTTTCCCCACTACCACCAAAATGTCCTAAGTATTTCACTTCGGTCTTGAAGAATGCACACTTGGTTGTATGGTTGGTTTCACCTTTAAACCTACCGGTGAAATCGACTGAACACTAGCTCCAGTCTCCTCAGGTGCTCTTTATACGTGTCAGAGAAAATAGGTATATCAGGATTCAGGAGGCTCTGAAGAGAATGATCTCCAAAGCATCGTTACGCTGGAAAGTAGAGGGACTGTTACGGATGAATCCTTTAAATATCTTCTTTAGACATTAAGTAGCACTTTCAGCCAATTAATCATCACACGCAACAAAAGAAGGTACTTCTTATACACATGAATTACAGTGAATCAACCTAGCAGTGATAGAATAGCATTCTTTGTTTATACTGTAACTAGAAATACCCCCAAGGCTGGCTTTGGTATTACATAACAACTTAGCTGTGCACAGGGTTTGAGTCCTTGTCTTGTGAAGGTCTTGTAGTTGTAGTCTTGAGTGTAGACACTTGTAGTACTGTTGCTGTCATGGGTTCTGATGATCAGGGAGGTGAAGGGAAGTCTGGTGTTGGGCGGAGATTGTCCATTTGAAGGGGAGTTGCTCCGGCATCCGCTCTAGTCTTGAGACTGGACTTGGAAGTGGATCTCTTGGATGTCTGGATCTGTAGCTGATCGGTTGTGCCCCATCTGGTAGTGATGGCTTGTTTAGTGAACCATGTTGGTTTCACTATGGCTTGCTTGCTTCAGCTTCAGCCGAGAGTTCTTCCGTCAAGAAGAGGCTCTGTAGCATCTTGCTACTAGGCGGATTGTAGAGGAAGCCGTGGCTGTCTTGCAGGGATCATTGAGCTTTCTTCTGCCAGTCCTTCCTCGCTCGGGTCTCGTATGAAACTACTGAGATTTGTCCGCACTGGACTTTATATAGCCAGCTAGTCTCCCATTACATAAACTTTATGTAAGACTTAAAACAAAGACTTAAAATAAGTGTTTGCGGCTTACATAAAACAATCCCACTTACATAAGGAATAAAACAGGTATAGTTAAGAAAGTTTTATGTGAGTAGAAGTTGCATAAGACTCTGGTCTTATATGAAAGTAAAAGATGCTGCTCTTGCAAGGCCACTGACCAAAGCATTGGCATACCGGTACTTGCAAGGCCACTGTACAAAGTATTGGCACTGAATCAGACCAAAATGTACAGGCAAATGGGGAAACTTCATTGTGCGCTAATTAATCTTTAATCAAACATTCCCCATAACAGGACTATAACACAAACCAAAATCCCACAGGCTGAATGGGGTGACGCTGTTGCGATCACGAGCAGGGGGTGTCCCTCTGGCAGCTGCCCATTAGAGAGATATCTCTAATAGCAGCTCCTTCTTGTTCGTCCATTTTCCCGGAAGAGCCTGCTCCTTCAAACTTGGCAGTAGCGCCCTTTTCCATAATAATGCTGTATAGCTAGTCACCCCAGCCATCGAAGGGTGGACTGATGGTGCCATTCTGGGATGGCACTACAACCTCATCTTCTTTGACAAAGCAAAGACCCTGAGCCAAAGGGAACCTTGACCTCAGAACTGAGAGAGCTAAAGGGCCGTCTTCTGCAGTCAAGGGGAATCGGCGGACTCCACCCTCTGAATTGACCCTGACATACCAAAAGACATCATTTTGAATTACCCCAATGATACAATTAAGCAAAATAAAACCTTCAACAAACACCAACATAACAGGAAACAAATTTTTAGAAGACTAGTCTCTGAGCAGAAATCAATATCAATATTCAATCAACAAATTGGAAAGAGGATCGATGCAGCCAGCAATAAAATACCTGATCTCAAAACCTTACTCAATGAAAGTATCCTGCTGCATTATTTAGTTGGGTTGGGGTGAGCATGTATGCGAGGGCATTGTTATCCGTGTATAGGGCCTACCGCAAATGATTTGGCGTAATACAGGCAGTCACAGAACTTCTCACAGGTTGCTCATTGTGCCAGACTTGCACAGTGGCTGGCTTCAGATAACTGTCAGTGGTTGATGACATTTTGAAAGGATGATTTTTATAGAACAGGATTCATAAAAATTACGAAGGAGAATAGGCGCAAGAAATGCTTGATATAGACAACGGGGGAGAAAGTGTCCTTATTTAAAATTTACATTAAAAAACCCACTAATAATAGACATCTTGCAACATGGCATTCAACTTGCCATTTTCAACAGCTTGCCATTCAACCTTGAAGTAAACATTGACATACATGTACATGTACTTCTGATTGTCTTACTAATAATGTTTATGTCAACATACCGAACTACAGGTCCATAGAAATGTGGAACATATGGCAAATTATTACAGCCATCGAAAACATACCTTCCTTGGTAGGTGAAGAATGTCTTAAGACTGCCAGGTTAATGTGGACACACAGAAGTTTTTTCATCATTATTATCTTATCTGAACAAAAATGATGACATACATGTACATATGGAAGATATTATAGAAGACAAATAACAAGAAAATAGGGATTCACTTATAGCATGATTGTTTACCCTGTCTGCAAGAGAAAAGGCCATTTACTGTAATGTTATTGTATACATGTAATACCCTTTTCACAAAGTGGGTCACAATGGCTATTTACTTGTATATTACGGTTTCAGTGGGGGGTTGATGCAGATTTTTTTTTAATTTATCTTTTTTATAATTTTATGATATGTCACATGGGGCTCCCCAGGGTTAAAAAGGGAAAACTTAGTTTACTTAAGTTTATTTATTATGCATATTATAGTGTATATAGATTTTGTATGTTTTGAATTTGGCTTTTTCAATAAACGTTTTGAAATATGAAGGTATTTGTGTTGGTTTTGTTTGATTTCGACTTCCATGTTATTTAACATATATCGTGTGCTTCGATCAGTTCGATGGATTTATCAGCCTGAATTTTGCGCAACTCATGACAGTCCCGTGTCCTTCCCAATGGATCACAAATTTTGCTGAAAAGTAGTTTGTGTCATCGACACATGGCTCTCTTAAAAGTTAAAGCCCATACACAACATTGGTCGAGGTCAAGGAATAGCGTTGTCTGATCCAACATGCATGAAATAGCACACCTGTGAACATTTCAGCTTAATCCGCCAACCGAGTCTCGAGAAAATCGTGAAAACCGCTTCATTTGTTTGAGACGTACACTATTTATTGTACTCATTTCTCCCAAAATACAACATTTTAGGTAGAAAAAAATTTCAGTGGGAGGTTTCTACTATAACCATCTTCAAACTGTATTTGTTTCGTGTAAATCTGTGAACATTTATGTTTCTCGATCTTACCAATGTTGTGTAGGGGCTTTAAAGGGATAACACAACATTGGTCAAGGTCAAAGAATAGCATCCATGTGTTGTCTGATCCAACATATGCATGAAATAGCACACGGCTGTGAACATTCCTGCTCAATCCGCAAACCGAGTCTCGAGATACCGTATTGAAAACTGCTTAATATGTTTCGCAAAAATGCAGCATTGAATGTATTGTTTCTTTACTCTTTTCTCCAAAGATACAACATTTTAGACAAGAATGTAAGTTTTATGTAAATCTGTGAACATTTCTGTTTCTCTAATTTACCAATGTTATGTTGCGCAAATTGCCGGAATAGAATGCGATATGATTTTGGGGAGTTCTTGCCTCGTGTGACAGCCTTTTGCCTTGGAGAGAAATTGGCTTCAATTCTTCATAAACTATTTTTAAATAATTGAGGACGTGACGTTTTGATCCTTCCAGGACCGAAACGCCAGGCCCTCTAATTACTTTACGACATTAATTTTATATTTTTGTCAATTGAGTCAGTAAGCATCTTTTTTGAGAAAGGTCCTGCTAGGATCGAAACGTCAGGCCTACTAAATTTTAAGATTTGCATTTGGGTAATTTTAGTCAGTAAGCAGTTTGCACCATTTTTGTATATCAAAATCATTATTGTTGGTTAGTGTGTGGTTGTGAAAAAAATAACTGTGTGGATGTCAGAGGCCAACATCCTTACAAATACACAAGAAAAATTAAAAAGAAAAAAAATCAAATTTTGGTGGGACAAAAATGCAGGGCAGTGTCAGAAATTGGCGCCAAATCCGACTACATCATTATCAAGCCGAAATGCATAGATTGATGCTATATTGGGCGGCAATTTGAGCATGGGGCCAGGATCAGACCGCTACACCTTGGTTTTAGAGAATGACCCTAGTTCTCCCATGATGGAATGCGCTGAGCTGTAGTCTCCCCTCAGGGAAAAGTGTGCGCCCGGCGAACCCAGACATCTGAAGTCCTTTGAAGGCTGTTGATATAAAGTAAACCTTATCAGTCGAACCCTTGTCTGCTGAGAGTTGGAGGAACCAAATCGTATGCGAGGTCATAAGGTCAGAAAGCGCCGTACATAAAGTATTCCATACACCCGTATTCCTCCATGATACACCCTGACGGGTAAAACCGCGCGTCGGCTGTGTTATAATATGGTGGAAGCTATAATGGCATTCCTTCACAGGGAATGGCAAGCCAGAAGGTCAACTTCGGTGTGGTAGAATTTCACTCCGGACAAAATTCCTCAATTCGCAGGCAGGATCGGAGTGCTCTGATTGTTGCTACGGAGTACTACTATACTGCACGGGTACGGTAAGTGCTTTGTTGCAACAGAAACTTTCAATTAGTTTGTTTTAAACTTCGAGTCAGCTCCTTGCTAGCTGTGTGTGTGTGTGTGTGTGTGTGTGTGTGTGTTTCCCCCCTGGCATGGACCTTCAACAATGACTCGAGTTATTCACTCGCGATGGAATGCCTCCCCCCGTTTTGTGTCTGGCTCGTCTGGTATGCATTCGCAGTTTTCTGAAACTGCCTTCGATTAACTCTGATAAAAGAAGATCGAGCTCTGTCACTCAAATTGTGCAGTTTGTGCCATGCAGTTGTGCCGATAACACGCTGATGACTATTCGGATTATGAATGGACGTCGATCGGGGACCGAGGTTGAATTTCGACGCACGCTGAATGAGTGTACCAGAAGCATCGACGCAGCCATAGAAACGACCGGCGGTGGTCGTGGCTGACTGAGCTCGAAATCCCTTTGTTGGCAAAATAATCGGCGCTTGAAGTCCCCTCCCACCGCATTGTACAGAGTGCACCAACAATGTATACTGTACTTCCACAGCATCATTTCACCCAACGTCTCTATAAAGTTTGCAGTGGTGGCTGTTGCACGCACCCGTTCGCCAGATCAGAAGGAGCTTCAAATTTTCAATCAGTCGTATCAAAGTTCATCAGGATTTTCTATCGAAGTGTCAATTGCTACATATGTTGTTTTCTGAAGTGTCGGTTTCTTTGGTTTATACCGCGTATCATGTCGTTTCCATTGGGCTTGATTGAGGGTCATTCGAGGTGACTGATATCTAATATTCACCTGCGGAGATTTGGCCGTCAGAATTTGTTTACAATATTGTAAACGGGCGCTGGACTGCGAGATATCTAAAGGTAGGTGCATATACATCATACATGTACATGTACATGTGTGCAGGAGAGGTACAACACGTGTGCCTGCACGTTTATAAAAGTGCAATATTATTACTGTCATTATCTTACATGTCATTGCGTCTCTCTAGTCTCTGGCACGAGTTCCACAAATAGGCAGTAGTAAATAAAAACACAATAATACGATCACATTTTTGTATAAAAAAGGACTAATTATGCACATGTTATACTTATAGACACTTGATTGTATTCCGTGGAGATAGCCTGTGAAACCTAGTGTTTATGCTGGCCTATAAACCACTTGGAATTATTCACACCGGTCACGTAGACATCATTTTGAACAGGCGACATTCTATACGGACTGCCGTTCTGTATAGGCCTATAGTGCTGGAACTCGTTCCATGTACATTGTACATGTACATGTACATGTATTATGCACTATGCGGGAACTTCGGGTTGCACTTTTATCTTTGATTATATTTCAGCCCGCATAATATTGTGAAGGTGGCGCGTCAAAATACTTTGTGGTCACACCAAGTACAATTATGTAGTGTTGGGATCACTATGGCATACAGTCTCCTAACAACGGGTAGAACACACTTTCCGAATAGTTGAGTCTCTCCTCATAACCCCACAAACTGTATTTATATAGGCCTATGATTTAAAGAGATTATACAGCATCCGCTTCAATATTTGGCAAGGAATTGACTCCAATTTTTAAACACCGAAACATATAAGTCAAGAGGAGTTTGTGGTGACACCGTGTGCAGTTTATTTAATGTCTATAATGATAATGTCACCAGAAACTTGTCTGGACTATAATTTCTATGGTTGATGCCGATGATTTGCCGATTTTTGAAGTGAAGGATATGCGGCCCTCCGGCCGTCGTGTCCCCGTCTGATGAACGCTGTCACTGGCCCTCGTCTCGATCGATGCACTGTTCCCCCATCGGGCCGATGAGTCCATTCTTGTCCCGTTGTTGTGCACGTCACGGGGGCCTGTGTTTATTGATTTCGCTTCTCGAGTTTCCAGCGACACCGTCCTTGTCTGTCGATGTAGTACAATGTTATCAAGCTGTTGCTGTACAGTGGTTCGTGTGGAAGCAGTCGAAGAACCGTATAGTAGATAGCGTTGTAGTGGTTGTCTCAGTCACTGTGATACTAATAATATTTAGCCCACTTTGCGAGGACGCAGCCAGGCGGTTGTGCGTACAATTCAAGGTAGGAACTAGGAAAGTATAATTTGATGTAAGACTTGTGTATACGGTATTGTAGTTTCAACGCCGGATGTCCGTCACTCACTCACTGGTTTCCAGTGAGTGAATGCGTGGAGCAGTAATTTACGTTTCAACTACGAGTAACGTTTCCAGAAACAATTGCAGTGTAGGCCTATTTGTATATAGCATTATAGTTCTTATTCCGCCATGGTTCAAGCAGCGTTAGGGGTAATGAGTACGTGCTATACAAATATCATGTGCATTGATTTCGGCTCTGAGTGACACGAAATGCCGCCGTAGGCTGTATGTATACAGGGAAAGTTGAACAGTTTTAGAGGCAGATTATGTCAACGTTGTTCGTTGAGCAAATCATGTCAACGACCGAATTATGGTTTCCCGTGTGGCCAACACCGCGCCAAATTGCCCTTTGTTAGGCCCATTCTTCCCAATGGATATCGATGTATATGTTATTAACACCCACATTCAATTCAGGATTATTTCATCAGCCATTTGATCAATATAAGCCTTGCATAATGAACTAGCCAGACTGTCAGACATCCCGTCGTTTTTGTGTAGAAATTTGGCACGCGCTGTACAAAATCTATGATCCTCTGTAAAACCTGCACCGCCGCACTGTATGTATACTCGCCGAAGATGATCCGAGTCAGCATTCCCACTACCACTCTTACACATTCCCAATTTCCCATGCTCATCAGTGAACCGCTCGCACTCCCAATCCCATTCTAACTCCCACTTCAGCTCCCAGTCGAAATCCCACTCCCATTTCCACACCCATTTCCCGTCCGTCCCCAATCCCACTTCCATTCCTATTCTCATCTCCCATTCCAAACCCCATTCCTATTCATGTTCCTGCTCCCATTCCCATTCTAATTCCCATGTCGATTCAAATTTCTATACGATTTCAATTCCTACTCCGGCTGCCATTCCAAATTCCACTCCCTCTCCCATTTTCTATTCCCATTTCCACTCCTATTCAAATTCTAATTCCATTCCCATTTCTACTTCAAATTCAATTCCTACTCCTGCATGCTGTCATGCATATTCTCATTCCAAGTCCCATTCCTGTCCCGACTCCTATTCCTATTCCCATCTTCATTCCGATTCCGATTCCTATTCTCATTCCCATTCCCATCTTCATTCCGTTTCCTGTTCCCATTTCCATATTCATTTTGATTCCTATTCCTATTCCCATTCCCATTTTGATTCATGTTCCTATAATTATTCCTATTCCCATTCCCATCTTCATTCTGATTTCTATTCCCATTCCCATCTTCATTCCGATTCCTATTCCTTTTCTTAATACGATTCCCATCTTCATTCCGATTACTATTCATATGCCTATTCCCATACCCATTCCCATTCCTATCTTCATTCTAATTTCTATTCCTATTCCTATTCACATTCCCGCATTCATATCCTCATGTTCTTATACAGGTTCACTCCCCTCACACTTTGAAGGAACGAGTTCAATGGCGCCTCTACTTCCCAGACGCGGCTGCCAACTTTGAAAAAAAAAAACCAGAAAGAGTTGTAAGGAATTCCTTTCTGAAAGGTGCCTAAGACGACCGACAATGGACGAACTCGGCGGGTCGCGGCGCGGTGACGAGCGCCCTCTCGCGCCGCTGATCCGCGCCCCGACCACCCGGCAGCTTGCCCCGGCGATCACTCGGAGCCTAGTCTCCCTTCCAGCCGCCGCCGCCTCCGACGCTACCGCCGCCGACGACCGGCGGCGCGAGAAGCTCCGCGCCATCCTGGCCCTGATGGAGCCAGCCAGCCAGCGGAGGGCGCGGCGGCTGGGCAACAAGACTAGCGGGCCCTGGTCGCGCCTGGCGGAAGATGTGAGAGAAGGGGCCGACGGATCCGGAAGTGCCCTGCAGAGGAGCCTGTCGCGTCGCCACGCCATCACCGACGGCACGCTGCCCATTAGGAGTCCTCGGTTTGAGATCGGCAAAAGCATAGCCGAAGAACCGGAAATACCCGTCAGGGTAAGTCTCCAAAAATGATCCATCAAGACAACCTTAACAGTACTAGCGATTCGAAATAGTGCGCCATCTGGAGTGTGCAACGCGTTGGCCACTGACAATGCACTGAATCTGTCCACCCTTCCCAGATGACAAATTCCGTGCATTGTGATTGGCCAACGCGTTGGAAACTCTTGAGGGCGCACTTTTGTGAATCGCCATAATTCCACCACACTACTGGAATCGAGACAGTTTCCTGAGTGCCGACGACGGACAGAAGACGTTGCTTCTGAAACATCTCCTGGTCTCATCAGCCCCTCACCAATAGGCCCCTGCAACACACACCACGGCAAAGACTAGTCGGCTATTTGGGCGGCCAACATCTAAGGGCTGGATAGCTGAGCCTTGGGAAGAGTGTTCAAATCCTGGTCCAATCAAAGTTTCCTTTGCCATTTTGTTCAAATCAAAAATAGATTTATTGTACACACACGGTGTCATCAGTACTAACTATCCTTAAACTTAAACTTAAATTATCCTTAAACTTATTAACTAACGAGAATATAATAATTTTTATATGATATTTAACCGATTGCGCGACCACTGTTTACACGGCATCACGCGATGTATAGTAGGTGTCTCATTTGACACAAAGCCGCCATATATAGAAATGTACAAAGAAGAATGTGGACGATATGATAGTGTTCTTTGCTCATGTCCAATCCTGCTCTGCATCAAATAAGATGTTCTCATAGGTGCACCAATTCGCCACGGGGACTGGGTGTAAGGTAATGAGTGTACTCTCTCGTCTTTCCCTGGGCACTCACGCTGTTCCGTTTGGCTTCTTCCACAGCTGAGAAAGTTCGGCAAGCTCCGCACGATAGCCAAGATCATCGTGCTGCTTCTGCGCATGTGCAGGACCTACATCCTGACGTAAGTGTTTGGCAAAATGTGTGCGTTGATATTGTGGCTATTTTGAATCAACGTTGGGTAAGGCATGGCCTTGGCAGTGTTTTTTTAGCAGTGTAGAATTCCTGAATCACTGCAATGGTCACCTCCAACTTCTAAATTTATCGGGAGTAGGGCCTACGGTCTCTCCTCACTTTTCCCCGTCCACCTTTCTAATCCCCCTACTCAATCCATTCCAATCCTCTAGAGAGAATGACGCCAAGATGGTCAAGCTGTTCAGCGCCATAGACGCCGCTCAGGCCGGCGACAAGTACAAAATTCGAGGCGATCTGCTCTTCGACGTCACGCAATACCGCGCCAAGAAGCAGGTATACTTCCCATGCACCCCAGGCCCACGTAGCCTCTGTGTTAGTGTTTCGATGTTTTCTGCAAAACGATGGCTCTCTGGTCTCTAGAGGGCGCTGCGCATATAGATGGCAACACTCAATCAACGGCCCCATTTCGAGCCGAAAAGCAATCCATGGACATAGTTATACAAGCCAACACTGTGTATGATTATCCAATGTGAAATTTAGTCTCAAAATCAATCACGCAGTAATGTCCAACATTTCTATATAAAACTAGGACCGTCTTCTAACGACAGTCAGAGGACACACTGCCCGATACGTTGTGTTACCGGCTCGCGTTAGAGACACACTACATCTGATGAGAAGAGATGATATACATGGTGTCATCGGAAACCTTCTATCTTGTATATACCTTCACCATGCAAACCTTCAAATCTTGTAAGTTGTATAAAACGAGACCAAGTGAAGGACAAACGATTTGGCGACACCTTCCTCAACGGGGGATGGGACAGATCATATCAACAATCAGCGCAGTGTACATAACCTACAGCTAGACAAGTAAAAACCAACATGGGTATTCTTATTTTCCTTTTTTATTTTTATTTTTTTTTTTTTTACATCTACAGAACAAAATTTCCAGCGGGACTAGGAGAGTTTTGGAGACACCGACCGCAAGGCGTACTGACAAAGATATCCACCACGTAAGCAAGACTTACTGATCGAGACCTTTGTATTCGTCCCTTTGAGTACAACAAGCCATACCTTAGCCCTTGTCGGACACGTCCCGCCGTCGAGATTTGATTCTGTTGTTGTTGTGGTGGTATCTTCCTGTGCGTGTATAGGTTCAAGTTGAACTGCAGCAGATGGACTTTATCACCAAGTACCCGGTGCACATGCAGCGGAGCCTGATACGACACGGGGCCTTCGAGACCTACGAGACGGGCCGGGTGATCATCCGTCACGGCAGGCGGCCCTACGCCTTCTACCTGGTGCTCGGTGGCTCCGGTAAGGCCCTCGTATACCCAATCACGCATTGGCAATAAGCGCTCGCCTTTCGTGAAGTGGGGCAGATTGCCTCCAGCTTGCCTGTAAACGGAACACTGACTTGTGGGAAGCAAAACTTCCAGTATTTAGTTTGAAAACTCCTCACTGACTAGGGTGACCAGTACAATCATCGCCAAGTTCTTTTGGGGGGGGGGACCCGAACTTTCTATCCGAGAAAGACATTGTTGTCTTTGATTGAAACGACAATAGTGGAATACAAGTCAGAAGGAATTGACATCAAGTCGTATTTTGGATTTTAATCCTGTTTACACGGGGAAGATTGTTCACGGTTCAAAACGGTATAGGTGCATGATCGTCTGGTTCCTTTCGCGTGCACAAGGGCTGCGGCTTCAAATAGCGCACGAGTGAACCGGGACCACTGGCCGTAGCCGGTGCAGCCATTGCCCCCCTGACTGGCTTGCCGTTTGATTTGAAGTACTGTATATACGTGAAGACTATAATCAGCTCGTGTACTTGTAGAGTTTGTAATGTTCAGTATGTTGGCGAGACCAAAAGCACCCTCAAAAAACGTATCTATGGCCATAGGTCTACAATCAAAACCGGTAAAATGGACACCCCTGTTGGGTATCACTTCAATCTCCCTGATCATTCGATATCAGATAGGAGTGTACTGGGCATAGAATCCCTTGGTTACCGTAGTAATGCTGTCCGTCTATAGCAGTGAGAAAATGTGGATGAAGCGTCTTCGGACTATTCAACCATTATGGTCTCAACATCCAGGAGTGTAATGACTTTCTGATAATCCTTCTTTTGTGTTCACTCCTCCACACTTCTGTCTTTGATCTTTCCCCCTTCTCCTCACTAATCCCTACCCTACTCCTTGCCCTTCCCTTTGACCTCTCCCTACCAGCTTTACTCTTTGTCCTTTGTTTCTCATCCGTGTCCTATACACTCTCTTCCCCCTTCCTTCGTTTACATGTATCTGTGTTGTCCTTGTCACTCTGCCTTTGAGAAAGGTCCTGCTAGGATCAAAACGTCAGGCGCACTAAATTTTAATATTTGCATTTTGGTAATTTTAGTCAGTAAGCAGTTTGCAACATTTTATTTTATACCAGTTCGTGTACTAATATAGTTGTGGTAGTTCTTGGGGATCAGTGCCCAGAAACTTTGGTGGTGTTGAGTGAGATATCTGTTCTGTTCTTTTATGTTCAGCTATCTCCCTGGAAGGCGATCCGGAGAACAGCGGTAGGCCCGCCACTGCAGTACTGAAGGGACACGTCTTCGGGGTAGGCACAACGTACATTGGGCCGCAATAATAATAATAATTTATATAATAATAATAATAATTTATTCAGCACATAGTCAAAGACTGAAACACAAACAGCACATTAAGTATTAAAGGTTGAAAGAGCTGCAAGGACCTGGCGGCGAAAAGAATGCACGAAAGGAGCACCGAACACATCCCACATCAGATGTTGTATCACTGCTACCAGTGGAGACTACGTGAAATGCTAAGGTCCTGTTCCCTTTTGGTAACTCCCTTTTGGCTACTCTGTACAGCACGAAGCCATTGTGAACCGAGGTCGCCACAACAGCACCGTCATATCTAAGGAGACTATCCAGCTGCTGAGCCTCACGGTCGCGGTAGGTGCTCGTCCGGTTCCCGTCTCGTGTGCAAGGGCTGCGGCTTCAAATAGCGCACGAGTGAACCGAGACCAATGGCCGCAGCCGGTGCAGACATTGTCCCCTTGTCTGACTTGCACGTTTGATTTGAAACACTATAATAACCAGTGGGGAATATTGCATACGTTTTCGTAGCAGCATCTATATACTGCACCTGGTGTATAGCTGCTGTTGTACGAAATCTTCCCAACTTCCCTAGCTTGGTATAAATCATAATTTTGTTAAAGGGGTTACACTCTTTGCAATGCGCTAAATTTCAAATTAATTTTGAGAAATTACCTACCGGTACTCATCAGGAAGTTGGTATATAGGCCTAACGGTATCAGACATTCCGTGAAATTCTAGTGCTCGACAATCTGCCGTTTTCGTGAAAAGAAGAAATGTGTTGAATTTCTAACTAGTTGGAACAAAGAGTTCCTTTTAGAACTAGTATACATGTAGTATAGCATTTAATAACGTTTCCAAGATTTTTCTCATCACGCGGTTGTCGAATTGAGCCGAAACTTACGAAAGTGTGTTATTTTATTCATTATTATTATAGGACGGGTTTCCATTCGACAAAGTATGGAAGCGATTCTTGAACCTTCGCAAATGGTGTAACCTACCTTTAATAGACCAACACGGCTACATAGGGGGCCTATACTAATTTTGACGACCAAGAAGGCACTCAAACACTCGGGCTTCGACTACTTCTTCCTCTTCTCCTTTTTTGGGTTTTTTTGGCGAACATCAACAGGAATATTCTCAGATATTCCTGGGCGGTGGAGTCAGCAACATCAGCGGGGTGGATGGGAGCAGCTTCATCGAGTCGGTCAGCATCTTCCAGGGATGGCCGCTGCATCTGCTCAGGAAGCACCCCAAGAAATGCCGCTTCAACTTCTTCACGTAAGTCGGAACGGAATGCACCGATCCAGTAGGCCACGGCCCCTGACGAATTGACAAATGTAATTTCGTTCGGTTGAGCGAGGCAGTGAATGAGAACGAAATTAAGTTCTTAAGTGTGGAATATCACTCCGCAGAGCGGAGGCGTACAGTGAGTTAAGAGTCTGCATGGGTATATAAGGAAGGGTGGGGCAAGAATGCGCCATCTGCGTTCCGACAGGCGAACACCTCGCATCAATTTCTCCAACTCATTTTATTATTTGCAAGGCTTTTCCCACTGGGTTTTTCCATCCTACAAATAATATGAATGAAGTTGATGAGGAAGATTGATGCACTGAGATACATTATATTAAGATGGAGTCTGAATGACTGATCACAATGCTATAAACCATATATAAATTACACTTAAGTTACAACTTATCAAGTTAAAAGATGTATAATAGCCCAAAATCGATGGAGCACCATCATGAACTACACGTCTAATTATTGTAAGAATTGTTACTTAATCGAGAAACAAGGAATAAAGGGTTGGTGTGCCTGTCGGTCGCCCTCCCAATGTTGTAAAATTGAGTGTATTGTAATGATTAAGAACTCGTGATTTAAGGTCCGACAAAATTACCGACATAACATTTTAAATTGTTGTATTCTTTACTACACACTTTTCGTTGTGTTTAGTTTTGTTTCGTATCTGCACCAGGCAATTCCTTTGCAAACCGTACCCGAGGCCATGGTCAAGCGGTGTTTATAATTTCATCATAATTCTGACTCTCGATACCCTGGCAAGAGCGGAAATGTACATTTTTGGCCTTTTCCAAAACCAAAGTCCAGCTTTCGGTGGTTGCGGGCGTGCAGTGGACGCGCACCGCGCTGTGGGCGATCGTGACACGTTGTGCGCATGTGCGCAGTTGCTTGGCCGTTGCTGTGACGGGCGTGGGCTACTGGGATCGGTGTATTAATGACTGTTTGTCTCATCAGTAGGTTTAAAAAAAAAAAACGTTCGTCGTACGACGGCGTGCCCTTTTCGGAATTTCTTGGGGGGGGGGAAAGGAGGTTTTATCCAATATAAGGAGGTCACGACGTTTCGATTCCAGCAGGAACTTTTTCAAAGGCAGAAGAAAGACCAACATGTTGACAGTGTACTCACCAACACTTCCACTGCTTTGATCGTCTCTTTCATTCAGTCGAGGAACTGTTATCGAGAAGGACAGCAACGCGAGCGATTGGATCTACATCCTGAAATCAGTGAGTATAGGCCGCTCGATTCGTTCATCTTGACAAACTTTTGAACTCCAATAGGCCCATAGCTTCATTTCAGTTGTTTCAATTGAATCAAAGACGGAGATTTACCTATTGTTGGTGGTTTCCGTATAATGAATTCAGACGAAAGCAATGCGATTCTGTTTCTTGTCTTTAAACAAATTATATCGCCATTCAGTTAGCATGTATTAGTAGTAAGCTTCACGTAGAGTCAGCACCGCCGGTGACGTCATGCACTGTGTGCCTGGCGTACAGCCACACCCTTCAAAAATGGCGGCTTCCATGAACTTTATGTCTGTGGTACCGCCATTAAAATTCAGTTCCATGCACATACCCGGATACTACCCGTTCCCCTACGTTTTTTTTACGGTGTGTGGTTTAGTGGAAGGTTTGCGGTGACACCGTGCAAAAATCATCTCTGTTGAGACGGAGTGTTGCTCTGAAAAGAGCCATGCATACCCCGTTTCAAGTTCGGATTTGATCCACTCCAAAGGGTGTATATATAACGATAGTTACTTTATGCTTCGCTCTCAATCTTCCACAGGGAAGCTGCGCGGTTATGAAGAAACTCCACCACGAGGAAGCGGTGCCCGCGAAGAGGAGGCGAAATCTGCCAGGTATGATACATGCACTCCTATCTACCTTATTCTATACAACTAGAAAAAAAAATATTCAAAAGTTACAGGGCCTGACGTTTTGATCCTATAGCAGGACCTTTCTCAATGGCAAAGAAAAGTAGTGACTTGGATCAATCAGCCTGGACGATTTGACTTCAGCTGAGATTCAAATTTCGAACTTGACGCTGTGGTTGAATGTAACAGTGGTCTGCGCTCCGAGAGATCCCGTGCTTCCGAATTAGTAGCGCTATCTGTACTGTAAGGGTGAGGTCGCTATGGAGAGATAATGTGAAAGTATGTCCGTTTACACTCACGTTATCGGGGTATTTCTCTATGGTGAACGTTCTGCGTGAGATTCCTTCTTAACCGTTTCTATCTCTGACTTATTCTGCTCTGTGTATTAGCATATGAGACCCTGCACAACAACATGAGGAATATCCCACCAAAACACTTTTTGAGTAAACAACGCCTGAAGTTAAAGTATCTTCACAATTCGATTACAAATCAATTTTCTTTCTTTTTTGTATTTTCGGAAATTTTAAGTATTAGAGGATATGATATTTTGATATCATTTGAAAGCTAATGGTATACTATTTCACATCATTATAGAAAACCTCAAAATCTCAAAAATGGGGTTGTTCCTCATTATGCTGTGCCGGCTCACATATCTTCTCCCTGGTTGAAACGGGTGGCCTATAAATAACTGGAAGTAAGGCTAGTCCTGCCACCCCCCCCCCCCCCCCCGCCAGTGAAATATAGGAGGGATTGCGGTGACACCATGTATAAGGTGAATCTGAGTGATAGCTCAGTTATCTTAGAGTTATCACTCAGGTTCTTTTCAGAACCCATACCTCTTCTTTATCAGAGACCTTATACTTGGTGTCACTGCAAACCCTCCAATACTGTTTCACCCACCTTGCAAAGCCTAAAGTCTTCTAGACTCGAATTTCCTGGTTGACGTGAGCTTGGCGTGACTTTGTTGGTTTGCTTCCCACCTACGCTGTGCAGCTGCTTCACCGCAGGCCGCAGCCTCCCTGGCCATGGGCCACGAGGAGCACATCGCCCGCAGACTGCGCGACATGCAGCGGAAGCGGGCCAAGGCCCTGCGCGGCAAGTCCCGCCGTCTGCAGGACACCTACCGCCCCACCAACCTGGTGCGAATCCCCATGCGAGACGACCACCTGGCCGCCGACGACTCCGCGACGGAACCGGCACCGCCGCCAGAAGCGGCAACGGCGCCCTCCAGCGTCCCGGCCATCGTGGTCTCCGATTCCAGTCGCCCGGTCGGCCCGCCGCCCTCGGCCGAGCCCGATGCCGGCTGCAGCTCGCCCGAGGGAGACGCGAGCCCCGCCACCCGACGGCCGGTCGTCGGACGCGTCACCGCCCCGGCATTTCCTCGGGTACGGCACACGGGTGATCCCCGCCCTCTCTGGCGCTGTCTCTGCCGCCACGCCACACCAGGCAGGCTGTCGGTTCCAGGGCAATCGTCAAGATGGAAACTCGTCGACCTTCCAACATTTCTAGATATATTTTCATCCGTCAGAGGAATGTCCTCCGTTTATCATGCAGTCAACTCGATCGATTGCCTCAAAGTCGGTTTCACGTACCAATACGGGCGATTCACAATAGTGCGCCCTCAGGAGTTTGCAACGCGTTTACCAATCACAATGCCCGGAATCTGGCGACCAATTGCACGTCTGGAAGGGGTCGACAGATTCCTCGCATTGTGACTGGACAACGCGTTACAAACTCTTGAGGGCGCACCCTCGGGAATCGCCCGATACGACATGTACTACAACTACATGAATTCAATGAGCATCCAACCATTACCTTATCGGGCTTCGGTGAATGTACTTTCTCTTGGGAACAGCAGATTCAAGTTCATTAGTGCCCTACAGACCCGTGCCGAGGAAAAAGTGGGCGTGCAAGAGGTTGGGGATATCATACATGCACATAATATCATGACCTCGTGCGATATAAACACAAGAGGCCTAGTCAATGTCATAGTTCTAAGGTACCGGTAGGCCGAGAGAGAGAGGTGTGCCGAGACCAGGGCCTGAAAGTGCAATGGACGTTACCGTCTTTCTTCCCGTACGTACACACAGGGCCCGTTCTTGACACACAGCCGGCGCCTTCCGGACATCAAGGTGACCGGGCAGCCCCCGACTGCAGAACCCGCGCCGGCCATCAGCGACCACGGGCACCCGTCGGTCCTCCATCAAAACACCGGTAGGAACGAGTCGCGTTCCTTGACTCGGGAAGATGTCGTTGTCACGGCATTAGTGCCCGGCTCTTTCATTGTGTGTCTAGGACTGGATAAGGCTTTCGCGTTGACACCACGTAAGCCATCTTTTTCGAGATGGAGTCCGGCCCCTCGAAAGAGATGACTTCCACGGTGTCACCGCAAACTTCCTGTATTTTGTCTTGGTCGTTTGCTGCCTTATAGGCACGAGCCTTTCCTATACACATACTACACACATACATATGATCATTATAATGTACATGGCACGATGGCAGCATGTCTACTTTCTGAACTGAATCAAGTTTCAATTATTCTCATCAAAAGCGTAACCCACGGCCAAGACAGGTCTTGCTTAAACTTAAACCTACAAGTTGTCATTTAATTTATCAAAATGTACGAATACGAATTCATCAAATTAATGTGTGATACTATTTTATGAAGTGTTACTCAATGGAGTGTAACTCGTATGTATTTGTACATGCTTGGTTACACTGTACAGAGTGACAGCATTGAATTAAATGTGAATGTAAAACAATAAGGTGCTAAACTGAGCGCAGCCCATGGGACAAACCCTCACTGAATCACACCGCATGTCTCCTCCCGTCTTTGATCAGACACGCCGACGTCAAGTCGGACCGGGGACGACACGCTCACCGACCCGCAGCAAAAGCACATCAGCTTCGCCAGCCACGAAGACCAAGACGATGTGGATACCGATCAGCAGGTGAGAACAACCGCACCGCCAATCCTCCCACCGATCTTAATCTTGAACGCCAGCGGCTCAAGTCCCGGCACAGTCAAGTTGTCTTCCCCCCTTTCAAATTGTGTCCAAAGTTCACTGTTAGTTTGTCTCCATCAATATGTTGGATATCAAGCAGCCACCTATAAGGCGAGTAATGTGCATGCCCGTATAATTTATGGACAACATGGTGAAAGGATCCGTGGTATAGTCAAATGAGGCGCGGGCTTTTGACTGCCAGACGTCCACTGGCACTGCAACTGCCACTTTCATTGCCACTGCCACCACCGTCACCACCACGACTACCACCCCGACCACCGCCACCACCAACGCCACCACCAACGCCACCACCACCACCACCACCACCACCACCACCACCACCACCACCACCACCACCACCACCACCACCACCACCACCACCACCACCACCACCACCACCACCACCACCACCACCACCACCACCACCACCACCACCACCACCACCACCACCACCGCCACCGCCACCGCCACCACCACCACCACCACCACCACCACCACCACCACCACCCCCACCACCCCCACACCCACCACCACCCCCACCACCACCACCACCACCACCACCACCACCACCACCACCACCACCACTGCCAACGTCACCACCACCACCCCCACCACCATCACCACCACCACCACTGCCAACGTCACCGCCAACGTCACCGCCACCACCACCGCCACCACCGCTGCCACTGTCACCTCCGCTCCCACTACCACTGTCACTGTAAATGTGTCATTGCGACAACCACTACAACTGCCACCGCCACCTCCACACCTACTATACCACCACTACCACGACGACGGCGGCCTCAATTCAAATGGCCCCGCTTTTAATATCGCTCTCTTTTTCAAAACATGTCATCTTCAGGTTGCCGAGATCTCCAGCATCGGACGGGATACCTTTGTGCAGATAGACACGCTGGAACGGGGTGCCATCTTTGTGAGTTCAATCCTATTTTCGAATGTTCCTAGCTGGACGATGTCCCGCCATCTAAGAAGCGCAGAGGACGAGAGCAGGGGGGGGGGGTGAGATGGCGTTTCGAAACTAAAAAAAAAAGGCTCATGGAAAACAATGTAGACTGTGTACTCCGGGCAGGTCAATACACAAAAGTGTAGAGCATGAAGCAACATCTGTTATTCATAGACGGTCTGTGCTTCACAGAACTATCCAAAATCGTTTCCTCCCAGGCACCAGGTCTAGATACGACAATGCACAGCTGCTTAAGCACGAAAATCTGCTAAGCATGAAAACAAGATTGCCAACCACATTTTTCACTCGATGCTTGCTGCCCCATGACTCGCGTCAATACATTAGATTGCTGCTTATCATGAAATTCAAGCGGAGCTTTAGTTGCTTTTCCTTTACGGAGGCCGGCTTTTCGTGCTTACGCAAAGGTTGGTGTTTAAGCGGCTGTATGAAATTGGCTGATGCCCATACCCGTTCCCCTACGTTTTTTTTACGGTGTGTGGTTTAGTGGAAGGTTTGCGGTGACACCGTGCAAAAATCATCTCTGTTGAGACGGAGTGTGGCTATGAACAGAGCCATGCATACCCCGTTTCAAGTATAGGCCTATAGGAGGTTTGGGTTAACACATTGTATATCATCTCTATAAAGATGAGTATGGCTCATGGTGTCACCGCAAAACTCCTACTTGGTATTTTCACATCGTCAAACAAACCTTCAAATCTGATCACACTCCGTCCCGAAAGAAAACCTTCCACTCGGTACTTCCACCGTGCAAACCTTAAAGTATTTACAGGGTGGTGAAGCGAAGTGTAGAAGCGTGAATGCTTCGGTCTTGTTGTCGTGCTTGTTTCCACAGGGCGTGTCTGACATAGTGTTCGGCAGGCAGCCCAGCCTGTGCCTGGTCAGCCAAGGCGTGGAGTGCATCATGGTGGCCAAGAGGTTCTACACCAGGCACGCCACCGAGGCCAACATCAAGGCCATCACGGATCTCGTGAGTTCCCTGCCCACCCGGCCCAACCGTATAAGGTGTTACTGCCGGACCCGTGGGCGCGAATCTAGTGCCTTTTGGAGACCTCAGACAATAGGTCTCCACAGGGAAATTGTAAAGGTGTTTCCTATACAGGTCTCCACAAGTTTTTCACGAAACTGATACTTGGAAATAACTCGATGGGTTAAAAAATCTTGAAGTGTTATACATAAGGGACATACGATCCAAATTTCTACCCAGGAAAGTGAAATGTGGTTGAAATGGGAGCATTTTTAAAGCATCGTTTTTCAGTCGGTTGTATAACTGCACGAGAACAAAGCAATGTCTCCACAAGGATATAAAAATCGGTATCTGTGCCCGAGTCGCTGAATATCGAGTCCGAGTTTTGAGTGCGAGTCGCATTCCCGAGTCCGAGTGCTAAGTCCCGATCGTCATCCAGGTCAAGTCTGAGTCCAAGTCACGCATCACTAAGCTTAATCTCGGCTCCAAGTCACGAGTCACTTTAAACACTTCAACTTAATACTGCACTGGAAACCTATTTCTCAATTCATTACTTTGATTCTTGAATGGCATTTACTAGTACATGTACATGTAATAGGGCTGCTCGCACAGTGTATGAGTTGTCATTATTCTTGAGTTAGATAAGCGCGGTTATCTATGCACATCTATAACCATTGATTTATACTGGTCAGTAAAAAGATCTACGAAGGTCTAGCTTTTGTACTTGAAATTGTTTTAAGACCAATCCTGGTGACAATTCAACAACTGTTTGTGGTTCCAGGTACAAATGAACTACGTGAGCTTTTGTGACACTTAAAAACACCACGCGCTCACAAAGCGATACATAGTACATGGTGGCACCATTGATGATGGTCTGAATTCTCCACATAGAGCACGATATTCCTGCATTGTTAGTTTGGGTTTCGACAGTCCTCTTTGTTCGGGTTTCACAAGAATTTGTGCAATTGCGTTCGGTTGAGCGAGGCAGCGAATAAGACCGAAATTAAGTTCTTTGTGTGGAATATCACTCCGCAGCGCGGAGGCGTACGCTCAGTTTAGAGTCTGGATAAACTTGAGTGGAATGTAATTATGAAGCACTTCCGATTTGTCTTTCTCCCCCACCCAACAAACCTCACCCCACCCGGCCCACCTCACTCCACTCCACCCTCGCCTCTTCTAGCTCCGGCCGTACCCGAGCGAGGACACACTGCTGCGGGATCTCCGGGAGAAGCTGACGTGGCGGGACCACCGTGGCCGCACCCTGAGCGACACGGCCCGCTCGCTGCGCCGACACCGCCGAAAGAGCCTGGCCAAGGCCGCCCCACAGGTCGGTACGCAGGCGGGCACCTGAACGACCGACCGACCTACATTGTATACCGACCGACCGACTGATCGCAGTTGTGTTGTCTTGGTAGAGCAATTCTTTTGCCATCCTCCTCGACCCCCACCCTGGTATAATCATGTCCAAGGATTCAACGAATACCGCCGGATTCTCACGTCAGGGGTACCCGACTATTCAGCCAGCATCGGCCTCGGTGTGCATCGGATCGGACCGCGGCTTAACATTTGCGGCTGTGATCGGAAATCACACACGAGTCCGCCTTACGGGGAGTGGACTGCGGCCCAAGTTTCACTACTGCTCTCTCATAGACGTGGGAGTTCACGCTGTTATTAGTGTCTAAAAAATGTATTTGATCAAAGAGAAATATAAAAGAACTAATTCTGTCTTTTCACAGCCACTGTATTTCAAGTGTAATTTATTTTCAGAAATGTAGAGGGTTTTACGTTTCGATCCTGGCAGGAACCGTTATCTTTATTTTCGAAAAAAAAACACCCAAAAAATTAACTAGTCCTTTGTTCTCAAAAGGAGATGTCAGTATGGATCCCATACACCTGAAAATGGTATTGATCTTGGAGAATGGGAACAAGATAATGTAATGTATAGAACAGATAGCGTCTTTGAAAGGGCTACCAGCTGGATTTGAAGAGGCCTAATCAATCTGGAATTCTGGATGCATGTGTAACGGGGTATTTGTGCATTTAAATGGTTGTGTGGAACGTTTTCGGTGATGCCACTTGAGGCTCTTTCCAGAACCACATTCCTTCACGAAAGAGGTCCTCTGTCGGAATATTGTTCTGAAAAGAGCCGGTAAAGTTTTCAATTTGCATAGCCATTATTCCTTCTCGAAAGAGGTGACTTACGTGGTGTCACCGCAAACTTTCCACTTTGGGATTCCACCGTGCAAACCTTCTAGTCTTACCGAATGATAGGCTAGTGGAGTGATGTGGTTCATTATGACGATAGTTAAAGGGGCTTAGAGCTTTATCGGTCCGTTATTTAATTGGCATCGAATCCAGTGTAGCCATCGGCGGTAGTCGTCTTGCCCTCCTCCCCCGTCAGGGCCGGGTACCAGACGTTGACGCAGTCGGCCGGCGCGTCAACCTGGTTCTCCAGGGTGTGCTTGTCGTGCGCGCTCAGCAGGAAGAGGCTTCCGTTGCGCGCGTCCACCTTGGACTGCGCGCTGCAATCGCTGGTGCCCGGCCGCCACCGGTAGTCGACCCGCCCCGACGTGTAGTACACGCCCTCCACGTGGTGCGCGTGCGCGATGCGGAGCGACGTGCCCGGGGCCAGCCTGGTCTTGTGGATGCCCACGGGGAAGCCGTCCCGGTGGACGAGGTGCTGCCAGCTGTGACCTTTGCCCCAGTCGACGTCACGGTCGGTGCCCTCCACCTCGTCCAGTCGCCGCACGACCGCCAGGGAACGGTACTGCATCTCGACGTCTGGAAAGTAGACTACGAACAGCCTCATGGCGCCCTCTGGCGACACCGTCATCTCGTGGGCTTGGTCGGAGGAGAGCGCCACCATGGTGTCGGGACGGACATCGTGCTTGTCTCCTCCTCCAGTCGCCGAGCTCGTGCCTCGGCCCTCGATGCAGTAGTAAACGTGCACGCAGCTCTTGGCGTCGGGCGATCTCAGGGGCGCGGTCGCGCCTGCCGGAATGCGCGCCTCGTGCACGGTGAAGGGGGCGTACTGCTCCTCGCTGGACAACCGTATGCCGTTGAGGGCGCTGTTGGGCAGGGGCCCCTCGTCCAGATCCGCAGTATGGGTGATGATCATTGCGGCCGCTTTTGGCTGAGCTGCATGGGGAAATTAAACGAAAATATGCACCACTCTCTAACTGATTTCTGTGTGACGCATAACTCTTGTAGTGTTAAGTACACACGTAGTTCGTAAATCCATTTTAAAGTACAATGCATGAAAAGGGAAGCCTTTGGCTTCATATCTGAACGGTATACTGGGTTTTGGAAAAGAATCCAAAACTTCAACTTCAACAAATACACACATGTAGCTCCAACCGGTGTTTTCAGCTTTTGGAAACAGAGACGAAGCCGGAGCAGAAGCCGGGTTTTGGAAAAAGGCCACCAATAGCCGACTATCAGTACTGACAGAGTTATAAAACCACCAGCCTGAATAGAGTGGAGCAAAACTGTTTATTCCCAGACATTGTCTTCCTTTTTTCACATAATTGGCACAGGTCCGCTGTCTAAAAATATCAGTACATCCTTCGCGTCGTGTTCCCCAACAGAATGGCTTTGTGATCGCGTCCATTGATCACTGCACTGCAACAAGCACAGCTCCACATACACCTGAAAGCACGGCCGGCCCTTCCGTATATAAAGTAAGGAGGGTCACATGCCCAAAGGAGGACTTTGAAAAAAAAATAGTCCATTGTTTTTAAGAAAGTGCAATGGGACGGTTACAATTCAAATTCGTATCTAGAAATTAATACCCACCTAGAAAATGTACACGGCCTGCCAAAACAGCACACCCAGAACCACAGAGATTGGTCAGCTAGGGCGGGGCTTAAAATACCAAGTGCCAGGCAACTTTTTACAAATGATTACTTTGCTGCCCAGGATCCTGATTGACTTTGGGAAAGTCAGTCAGATATGTTACCTTTAACTCCAGATGAATTTATTTCTCTTGGCCCAAAAATTGAAATCTTCTCTTTTTTTTCTTTTTCTTTTTTCAAATCATTTCGCAGAAGTCAGCAGATATTTGCTTTTTTGTTGTTTTAAAATTATGGCTGGTTCAACCATAGAGCAAGGAAGTACCTGGTTCAAACAGAAAATTGCTTGAAATTGGAAGAAATTCACGATCACCTGATCGCGTGGTTTAAAATCAAATATCATCTCAGTGTTGGCGAAGCACGAGGCCTATATTAAATTGTTAGAATTCCATCTGTAGAAATAGTAACATCGCAACCGGTATCATATACCGTGTGGAGCTCTTATCTCTCTCCTCGATGGAACTTCCCCAACCCAATCAACTCCCTAGCTATAGCCTATAGGACGAGTTGATTTTTGAATATGTAGCCATTTCTTCGCCTCAGCTCATTCAGGTAGACACTGAGCGTGACTCTTGGTTGGGTCTGTCACACCTCAGTGCCTCACCGCACCCAGGATCCCTTTTGACCACCACATAATCTCCAAAGTCCCCTGACTACGGACAGAGTATACTCTTCAAAAACGTTGAGTTTGAATCGGTTCTATCCAAAACCCAAACAACCCACAGAAGAGATAGGTCTATCTTCGCATTGTGTCACTGCAAACCACCATCGACTTGCTACTACCTCGACCACGAATTGCCTGAAATCGCTATTCTTATCTCATCCTACGTTTGTGACAGTAACACAAATTAATGCGTGCGGCCTACCTCCACGCTCCGTGCACGAGCTATGTACACACGTCTACAGCCTGTTTCTCCAGTACAACTATACAAACTGCACCACTGATGCATTGTACAAGGTGAAACGATGGAGCAAGCTCTTTGCGTGCTCGACTGGACTTTGAGACCATTACGCTTGCGGTCCTTGCTTGGTTTCGTTATAAACAAATACAACTTTTGTTCAAGTGGGCTTGACCTTGATGCTTGTCCGATTTGCCAATTATAATCTCAAAACAGGACAATGATAATATTCAACAGATGTACAAAGTATGATTATTTCACAACCACATGGTAGTATTGCAGTAGTTGGTACTGCCACGGTTACGTGAGGGGTGAATCCGCCTAACTATAATAATTTTCTCAAATGCCTTTGAGAAAGGTCCTGCTAGGATCGAAACGTCAGGCCCACTAAATTTTAAGATTTGCATTTTGGTAATTTTAGTCAGTAAGCAGTTTGCAACATTTTTGTATATCACTATATAATAATCAGGGTTGATTCCTCTGGCAATTCAACAATTAAATGACTCATAAGAAGAACAATAACAATTAATTTATGATTGAATGATTCAGATTTGTTTTAATTATAAAAAAAGAGGGCAAAGAGAGTGAAGTACATGTTATAAAAGAATCAAGTGAACAAAGAGGTACTATGCAAACCCTATCTCTCTCATGTTAGGTTGATCCTACAGGGAAACAATAATTGGACCAAAATAAGTGTACTGGAAACAGTCGTCGTGTGAGGGTCCATGCAACAGTCGTCGAGTCCAATGACCCATACATACTTCCAACGTGAACTTGCAGGCAGCGCTGCGAGCTAAAACCTCTTGAAAGTGCAGATTTTCAAGGTGTTGGAAGCTCTGATTTGGACAATGTTAACTATGGTCGTGGATTAAGAAACTCATTCTGATTCGGATATATGACAGCTACAGTGTCAGCACATTTTTGGTCAATATTTCAGAATGAAGGTGGCACTCACGTGTGAGAACAATCAACGGCAGTTGGAGAGAGAAAGTTGCACGGTCACGTGCACCACGGTAGTCTAGGAGCTAGACCTTGTTATCGTTTGGATGTTCGCTAGCCCGCCACCACGAGAGGGCGTTATCACGCCCGGCCGCCAGCCACGCAAGCACGCACGCACTACCACTTCGCAGCTAACGGAAACCATTTTTTAGTCCTGACATGTGCGTAGTAAAGTCATGGTAAATTTCACCGTTTGGTTCCTGGAGTCATTACAGAAGCCGTCACCGTATGTATCGTAATCTTATTGATATTCGGTCCTATAAGTATAACCCGTGCATGCGTCGACACGATGTTGGTAAAAATATTGTTTGCTGACCCCAATTTTTGTCAAGTCGTGAACTGGAGAGAAGATTTCTGCCTCCAGTTTTCGACTGGGCCCAATTTCATGGCTCCCCTTAACGCAGAATTCTGCACTTACAGGACGCTGTAAGCGCATAATTCATTTCATGGAACGCTTATGCAAGGATTCGGCGCTATTTCTGCGCAGGATTTTCTATACCCCCCCCCCCCAAAAAAAATGGCCACCGTCCGTCGAATTCGACGACCTAAATTTCATCAGTAAGTGCAAATTATTTTAGACAAAACCCCTAGAAATATTTTCACCGACGCAGGTTTTGGCAAGGTTTGGCTTTACCTCCTTTGCCGAAAATACTTTGCAAAATGCGGCAATAAGCAGACGACAACGCAACGATTTCTTTTGCATTCCAGGCAGGGAAGCAATTCACGCATGCGCGTAGTGAATCATTTTGCGCTTACGGAATAAGTAAGACAAATTATTGGCTGTGAAATACGGTTAGGCCTACGTACGTTTAGACTCCCGTTTATTAAAAAAACGACGATCACAAATCACCTTTAACAGCGCGCCGTGCCCGAATCGAGAAAAGGATTAATGACGCCATAATGATATGCAATGACCCCGTGACATACATCTTTGGAGTCCCAGACTTGTGTGTGTGTACGCTACAACAGGCGGCCATAGTGAATAGTGATACGGGCTGTATTTTGTTTCCTCTGAACACATTGCCACCGCTATGCACGATGCCAGAATCGTGTGTGGTTGGTGGTTGTAGTCGAAACACCAGCAAACGTCAGGGAGTATGCTTCCTGTCTTTTCAACACAACGCGAGTGGGTCCGCGTCCTAAAGAACGCGCTATGACTGAAAGGCTTCAATATAAAAGGCTTTTGTGAAAGGTTTCACTATGCCATGGTATTAGTCTGAGTCACTTGGACCGGTAATACTAATACTGCCATTCAATTCACCCCGCAAAACCAAACCTGAGTGCGTGGATATGTGACCCGGCACAGCATGATGAGGAATAACCCCATTTTTGAGAATTTGTGAAAGAGTATACCATTAGCTTTCAAATGATATCACAATACAATATCCTCTAATACTTAAAATTTCCGAAAATACGAAAAAGAAAGAAAATTGATTTGAAATCGAATTGTGAAGATACTTTAACTTCAGGCGTTGTTTACTCAAAAAGTGTTTTGGTGGGATATTTCTCATGTCGTTGTGCCGGGTCACATAATTATAAACAATGCATCAGTGATTGTTCAACAGCCGACCATTCGCGGGGACTTGGACATCACGTCCGTTGGCCTCGTCGCCTCAGGCTGTTCGCTGCCCAGGGCTCAAACCGATATGGCTCAGCACCGCGGACATTAATTTCACCCCTCTCTTATAAATCATCGTCATTGCTTGTGCTAGTGCTGCTGCTTGATGAAGAAGAAAATCCTTCCGAAAGAAAACGATTTTCTTCCCAGGATCCGTCGGGATCGCGGCCAGAACTTGAAGCAAACACGCGTCAAGCGGGCATCCGGCACCGACTACGTGCTAACGGAATCAATCATGTGTAGTGCAAGCTATGTTGTAGTCCAGGTGCACATTAAGGGAAACTGAGGAGAGAAGAATTATACATAGCTCGATAAAAATAATGGACATGAAAAACCTGATAGGGGTTGGATTGTGCGGGTAGACTTTTTCAAGTCCGATCGTCACCGTAGTGCAATCAAAAAAAAGAGAAAAACGAAGCATCTAACGAAGAAGTGGAATTTCAGGGCAACTTCGAACTCTCTAAAAACCTGAAACTAAAACTAAAGGTGCAAAACAGGACCACGCGGATTTTACTCACAACTGAACGTCACTGTCAAAGTACATGACGTTCAAATATAACCACAAAGTTCACACTATATTATGTGCTAAGGACATTACCTCGTTTTAATTTGGCGTACACAAAGCAAGTCATTATCTTAAAAACGATAACATTATTTTGATGTTTGTCCCAAAACATTCCATGATATATTTCAAAGGCGAATATAAGGTCAATGGTAAAATTACCAAAATAATTTTCACAATCACTCTGTAAAATGTACGAAGAGCCTTAATAAAAAAAAAAGTAAAATAATGTAGGCCTACTCAATTATCATTACCTCTGAGTAGGCCAAAACAAATTTAAAATTCACTAGAATCCCCAAATAGGCCTATCCAAACCCATCACCGTTTATCAGAACGCGTAAATTCGTCAACTGTGTCCATTGCTGTTTAAAGCAAGCCGCTATAATTATATGCACAGGCACCAAGTATAATTATTTCGTGTGCACTTTTGGCGTGAATATTGGCTGTATTCAAAATGGGAGAAGTAATTTTGGTTGTTAATCGTCGTCAAGAAAACCATTACCACCCAGTATCGTCTCAATATATATCTATTCCGATTGAATTATAAAGGAGTTGGGGTTTATTGTGTTTCTGCGTTACAATTTTGGGGTCTACAGATTTTGGCGTTATAGGGGCTTCCTTTCGTCGATCTGAAATTGTGTGTGCTTTTGGTATAATTACGTATCCATCCTTTATGAGTGATTGGTCGTGATCTATTTGGTTGTCCGTCACTTCTATGTCACGTTACGGCGTTGATCCTGTCGACCTCTCTTGATTTGTTTGATAATTAGGAGGCTTCATATCCGGAGAACCCGTCTTCGGATAGCTGGTGGTTTTCATCGCCCTTGAGCACGGGGTCAAAGATGCAGATGGTGTAGGCGTCTTGGTCGTGTGACGTCAGGATGTGGTTGTCGTGCTTTTCCATCAGGTAGCTGGTGCCGTTCTCCGCGTCCGTGTTGGACCTCTCCTCGACCCACTCCCCGCTGGTACCCTGCCACCGGTAGGTGACCTGCCCCGATATGTAATACACGCCCTCCACGTGGTTCTGGTAGCCCAGCCTCGAGGTCGTTCCTGGCTGTACCCAGGTGTTGTGGATGCTCAACGGGAAGCCGTCCCCCTGAATCAGATATCGGCGGCTGTGGCCGTTGCCGAAGTCGATGTCTCTGTCGGTCCCGATCAGTGCCGACAGATGCCGAACCACCCCGAGTGACTTGTAGGCGAAGCCGGCGTCTGGGTGGTAGACGACCAGAAGCCGCATGGCGCCCTCTGTTGACACCGCCAGCTCGTAGGTCACGTCGGAGGACAGCGCCACCACGGTGTCAGGGACCACGTGGTGCTGGCGTCCATCAGTGGATCGACAATGGCCCTTCCCGGTGATGCAGTAGTAAAAGTGCACGCTCCTCTCTCCGTCCGCCGACTTCAGGGGCACTGTGGCACCGGCCTCGATCCGAGCCTCGAAGACGGTGAAGTTCCCGTAATCCTCCTTGGTGGTCAGCTGGACGCCGCTGAGGGCGCTATTCGGTAGAACCACCACAGGGAGGTCGGCAGAGTGCTTGACAATCATGGTCGTTACTGTCTGAAACTGCACACAGAAAAACAAACAACGTCTATTTGATTTTGTTTACATGATGCAGCTGTAACTCCTAGTCAAAAGTTTTCTCATGTAGACTCGACAATCAAAACCGACCTTCGACTGTATAGGCCCTGGGGAAGACTGGATACAATATCTATGACGGGGATGAAACTTGCGCATGAGCGGACGGCGTATGTCAGTTTTGATTCGAATTTCGGAGATAGGGTCTGTGTGGTACTCGGGACGCTCTGTGTGGTTGGGGCGCTGCCTGGTGTCCTCTGCGTGAGTACCGGAACTATACCAGCCAGATTTGGATAGCGTACTCAACAGATTTCTTCGGATATGGATTTCGAGAAGAATCGGGGGAATCGAGAGAAGACCGACAATCCGGGCTCTGTTTACGGGTCTGATTGCTATCATTTGTGACCCGGCATATCATAATGAGAATGAACCCCCACTTTTGAGATTTTGAGATTTTCTAATGGTGTGAAAGAGTGTACCATTATCTTTTAAATGATATCAAAATTTCCTCCAATTCATTAACTTTCCAAAAATACAAACAAAAAAGAAAATTGTTTTTTAATCGAATTAAGAAGATACTTTGACTTTAGGCGTTGTTTACTCGAAAAGTGTTTTGGTGGGATATTCTTCATGTCGCTGTGCTGGGTCACATTCGTCCTCAAGAGGAAGTGTCTCAGACGTATAGGAGTACTTACCCAAACTTGTGGTCACTCCAAGGAAATCTGTGGTCACTAAAAGTCACTTAATGTTTTATCCAAAAAGTCGTCTTTTAGCGCTGTACACGAAGGTCCCAATCCCGCAAGAGTTAGGCTTCTGACTTCTGTAGAGCCAAGTCAACGGTGATGTGCGTGGTGATATCGTCGCAGTGCGGTGCCTATAGTCGGACAAGGGTTACGGCAGCGGCCACAGAGCTCTATAAATAGAGCTATGTTGCTGCAGCACACTATATGCACAGTAATTCAAGAGAAGATAACTCCGCTTGGCTGATCACCATAAGCCCTTTAAAAAAAAGGGGACCTTGGAAATCTTATCAACCGATAAAAATGGTAGAAATTGTGAAGCTTGAGATAACCTGGGGTTGAATGTTCAATTCCATGTGTAATTTGGAAACATATAGAGTAGAGGGTATATACAGTTCACCGTCGCTGCACTTATCGTCGCAGTACGTATAGCCAGACAAGGGTACACGTAGTACACGTATAACATGTACACGGAGCTCTATAAAATAGGGCTCTATTGTTGCAGCACAGTACACGGTAATTCAAGCCAAGATGCCTCCGCTGGGCTGATCACCATGAAGTTTTGTTTAATGAGGAAATTTTGGATTCTAATTAAACCGATATAATGGTAAAATTGAAGCCTGAGACAACCTGGTGGCTCAATGTTCAATTTCATGTGTAATGTGGAATATATGGAGTCGGGGTTATACAGACATTCTATGTAGGCCTATGTAGCTGAAATTCACGCTTCACTTCATCTATATGCCTCCATATCACGCGATAGAGACGCAGACACAAGGTCAAAAAGGTCACACACACACTCGCGTGCATTGAAATGGGGATTTCACAACTTGAACAAATCCGAGCTATACAACAAGTTCATGAACTTGGAATTGTTAACATGACTCCGAAAAAAATGTAATAAAAAATCAAACATTTTCTAAAGTTAAGTATGGAAAAGATAAACCATATTTCAGTCAAATGATTCGGTCATTGGAGTCTCAATATTTAGATACCACGTCGAGAATGTTAATATTCCAATACCTAAACGTATCGATTTTATTTTTGCGATAAATATAAAATTTAATTATTTGTCGAAAAAGAAAATATTTACGTCTGTAATATAATATTATTATTAGCAGATAGTGAAACTTGAGTGTTACATCATCGGAGCGTGCAGATGCTTATTCTGCCTTACAGATATCATAGAAATCATTTAAAAAACATTAGTGAAGCTAATTGTAGAGAAATTAAATAATGAAATAATTTTAGAGAAATATGATTTTAGAGAAAGACTGTGAAGGTATAACAATAACAACATCCCCTCCAATGTTATCATGCCAAAGTCGTGTGAAAATAGTTTAAAGTTGAGAATTGCTAAAAACAAACAAGATACACCTTATCTAATTTACGCGGATTTCGAATGTATTTTGAAAGACGTACATCACGATGAAAACGCAAACGCATTATCAAACCAAATTCCACGAAGCCCGTGAGTATTCGTACGCAGTCGTTCGATGAGACGGTAAAACGCGTACGAGACAAAAAAAACGTACAGGAGAGAAGGATCCACGCAACAGTTGGTATGTTACTTGGTCTGTAGCCGAATTCGTACGAATGGGTATAACTTTTGCTATCTTCAAAGTCACTATTAGGGACGGTGTCAGTTGATAATGAAATAGTAACGACTTGATTATGTTAGAGGTTCTAAGATCGCAGAGGATGTCTTTTTAATAACGAGAGTGCTAATAGAGTCAAAACCACGACTTCTTTTATTTGCAAAATCTTCCAAAAGATCACTAATTACTTCTTTATTAGTTACTGGTGAAAAAAATCCATTGTATTTGGGTTCGGATTTGAGAGGTAGTCTGAAAATATAGTTCTACTCTGAGGTAGTTCCCTTGCTAAATTTGGACCAACATTGACAAAATAATTATTGAATTTCTCGGTCATGATTGAAGGATTGTCACACAGAAATACATCAGGAACATTGGCCTATTTCTATTTAACTGGTTGTTATAATGTATATTTTTTTATAGTGTTCTTAATACCGATACTATGCTTTTCTTTTTCAAATTGAGAGCAGTAGAAATCTCTCTTAGCTGTTCGTATTATACTTATAAGTACTATTTCTTTATTTAGAATAATTAAGATGATTCGCCTCGTTACGTATACGTTTGGCCAAATCTTTATGATCAAGTTTGTTTTTCAATTTGATCGAATTGAGAATGGATTGAGCGAGCGAATTTTACTTATGAGCGAATGTTACTCATACTTAATCATCGCTGTCAAAATACCTAAGTCTGAAATTCACACAATTATGCTATGGATATTTCCTCTTTTTAGTGTGGCGTACACATAGCGATATATTATTTTAATAACGTCAATAACATTTTAATGTTTATCCCAAAAGATTGAATTTATTTCAAAGGTTAATACGGGTATTGGTACAGTGCTAAAACTAATTTTCGCAATCACATTGTAAAGATACGAAGAGCCTTATTATGAAACTAGAAATTTGATTATCATAACCTCTGAGTAGGGCAAATCAATTTCAAGGAAAGTTACAATCTACTAGAATCTCAAAATATCCAAACCCATCACCATTTTATCAGAACGCGTAAAATCTTATTTTCGTCAACAGTATCCATTGCTTCCGATATCACCGCTGTGGGCACCAATGATGAATATTTTCATTGGCACTTTTGGCATCAGTATTAACATGGCTGTATTCAAGGTGGGAGATTTGCTTGTAAATCGTCGATAAGACCACCATCATCACCCTGAATCATCTCAATATCTATTGAATCTTAACAGAACTGGGATTTGTCGTGTTTCTTATTTATAGATTTTGCCATGAAGGAGCGATCTTTCTTCAATCGTACGTAATTGTGACCCGGCACAGCGACATGAGGAATATCCCACCAAAACACTTTTCGAGTAAGTCTTGAAGTCAAAGTATCTTCTCAATTCGATAAAAACATAAGTTGTTGGTTTTTTGTATTTTCGGAAAGTTAATGTATATTATGAAGATATTATGTATATCATGAGGATATTATGTCCAAAGGATTTTTCCGAAATCCGTCTCTAAATATTGAAAAAACGAGGATTTCAGGGGAGCGTTTGTGTACTGTTTTCATGAAAATGTAAAGTCCCTGCCTTTTTGAATGGCCGCTTTCGAGGAGTTAGAATGGTGCTGCTATATTGTGTCTGGTACGAAACGAACGAGCGAAGTCCCCTTGTACTATTTGCAACAAAGTTCATACGGAAATAAATTTGATATCATTTTGAAAGCTAATGGTATACTCTTTCACATCCTTAGAAAATCTCAAAATCTCAAAAGTGGGGGTTATTCTTCATTATGCTGTGCCGGGTCACAACTATTAGTGTGTGCTTTTGATTTCAAGCTGCGTGATCTATTTGGTTGTACGTCACTTACGGTTGTACGTATGTCACGTTACGGCGTCGATCCTGGCGATCTATCTTGATTTTTTTCGACGCCTAGGAAGCCCCGAATCCGGAGAACCCGTCTTCGGTTAGCTGGTGGTTTTCATCGCCCTTGAGCACGGGGTCGAAGATGCAGATGGTGTAGGCGTCTTGGTCGTGTGACGTCAGGATGTGGTTGTCGTGCTTTTCCATCAGGTAGCTGGTGCCGTTCTCCGCGTCCGTGTTGGACCTCTCCTCGACCCACTCCCCGCTGGTACCCTGCCACCGGTAGGTGACCTGCCCCGATATGTAATACACGCCCTCCACGTGGTTCTGGTAGCCCAGCCTCGAGGTCGTTCCTGGCTGTACCCAGGTGTTGTGGATGCCCAGGGGGAAGTCGTCCCGCTGAATCAGATATCGGCGGCTGTGGCCGTTGCCGAAGTCGATGTCTCTGTCGGTCCCGATCAGTGCCGACAGATGCCGAACCACCCCGAGTGACTTGTAGGCGAAGCCGGCGTCTGGGTGGTAGACGACCAGAAGCCGCATGGCGCTCTCCGTTGACACCACCAGCTCGTAGGTCACGTCGGAGGACAGCGCCACCACGGTGTCAGGGACCACGTGGTGCTGGCGTCCATCAGTGGATCGACAATGGCCCTTCCCGGTGATGCAGTAGTAAAAGTGCACGCTCCTCTCGCCGTCCGCCGACTTCAGGGGCACTGTGGCACCGGCCTCGATCCGAGCCTCGAAGACGGTGAAGTTCCCGTAATCCTCCTTGGTGGTCAGCTGGACGCCGCTGAGGGCGCTATTCGGTAGAACCACCACAGGGAGGTCGGCAGAGTGCTTGACAATCATGGTCGTTACTGTCCAAAACTGCACACAGAAAAACAAACAACGTCCATTTGAAAAGGAATCCTATGATACAGCTCTAACTTCTATAATCATAAGTTTTCTCATCAAGACTTGGCAGTCAAAACCGACTGCCACCTTCGCCATAGGCTATATACTGTGCATAATTCTATACGCGCCGGTAATGTACTCTTAGTTGGATAGCCTACCCCTGACTTCGCGCAATGCGCTCAGTGGTTTTTAGTATTGAAGGAGACTGGATACCATAATAACTATGGCGGGGAGTGCAGACCATTAAACCTCGGAAACGTGAATATGAGCGGGCGGCTTATGTCAGTTTTTATTCGAATGTTGGAAATAGTCGAGGTCTGTGTGGTTGGGACGCTGCCTGATGCCCTCTGCGTGAGTACTTAATACGCTAACGAAATTTGGATAGCGTACTCAACGGATTTTTTTCGGATATGGATTCCGGGAAAATTCGGGGATTGAGGCAAGGTGCGCGTCCACTTTGAGAGGCTGTATATACCTACGATTCGAGCCCTGTTTACGGGTCTGCTCTATCATTTTGTCTTCAAGAGGAAGCTTCCGTCTAAAGGAGTACTTACCCAAACTTGTGCCCACTCCAAGGAAGTTTGTGGTCCCTGAAAGTCGCTCGGTCTTGTATCCAAAAGGTCGTCTTTTATACCGCTTTGCACGAGGGCTCCAATCCCGCAAGAGTTAGGCTTCAGACTTCTGTAGAGCCAAGTGAACGGTGTGCGTGGGGGTATCGTCGCAATGCCTATAGCCAGACAAGGGTTACGGCGGCAGCCACAGCTAGAGCTCTATAAATAGAGCTATGTTGCTGCAGCACACTATATGCAGAGCAAATCAAGCGAAGATAACTCCGCTGGGCTGATCACCATAAGCCCTTTTTGAAAAAAGGGACCTTGGAAATCTAATCAACCGATAAAAATAGTGTATAGTGAAGCTTGAGATAACCTGGGGTTGAATGTTCAATTCCAAGTGTAATTTGAAAACATATAGAGTAGGGTGTATATATAGTTCACGCTTCACTTCAGGCATGTGGTCCTACTGATCACGCACGCGATGCAGACACACACAAGGGCAACAAGCTCACACAGTCGGGCGCTTTGAAAAGGCGATTTCCAAACTCGTATTGTTGTTACTTCGCGTAGACCACTCAACATCCAAAATACGATTTATCATTAGTATATCCTCACTGACATTGCGCGGCTTACTTTTATTGAAAAACTCGCGAAGCAAGTTATAAACGCCATTCGTTTGTTTTAGAACGACGTTCGGATTACAAGCTTGCCTCCGTTGGATGGTATGATGATTGCCTCATTGTCTGTATAGTTGATTGATTGGATTATTGGTTGGTTGGATGGTTGGTTGGTTGGTTGGTTGGTTGTTCCTTTCATCATATAGCAAAGTATGTTTGTGTTCCCCTACTTGTTTAGATGTATATAGATACATGTATACCCGATTACAGTATAAGGTAGAATCAACACAAGTACATTAAAGACACGAGGCATCCACTTGGCTGTAAAACACATTTAATATAAACAAAAAATAACAGCTGAAATAGGGAACGCTTTATTTATATCAGCATAGAAGCTTGTAAAATGTTTATCTGTCTACTGTACAAAATTGCACTCAAACCATAAAAATATTATACCATGCATAAGTTCGGTTAAGTTTTTGTCAAAGATGAGAGCAGTGTATTAGTTTTGCCTTCAGGCTTCCTGTACCTTAATGGACCTTTCCCATGAAATATGCAAAGTAGACCTAGCGCATGCGCTTAACTAAATTGGTGGGCAAGCGGGCTGCCAACCAATCATAGTTTTCCACGGGCGTGCGCGCGTTCCTTCTCACTAACTGTTTGTCGTGCGGTCATTGGCTATTCAGCGTCTCCTGTGCGCGCATTTCGAAACCTGCACGCAACGCACACTCGTTTGCCCACCAATTTAGTAAAGCGCATGCGCCAGCTCTTATTTGCATGTTTCATGGGAAAGGTCCATTGACAATACGGGCGTTTCATAATAGTGCGCCCTCGAGAGTTTGCAACGTGTTGGTCAATCACAATGCGCGGAATATATCGACCCAATGCGCGTCTTGAAAGGGTCGACAGTTTTCACGCGCATTGCGATTGGCCAACGCGTTGCAAACTCTTGAGAGCGCACTACTGTGAATCGCCCGCATTGTCTAGGTGTAGCAGAGACTGTACCAAGTGCCAACTCTGCCTTTGCCACGCTTCTTTTAGACAACGGGGTTTCTCTCCGTTTGGGGCAGGGGCCGCTGGTCAGGTGATGCTGACCTTTCACCTCTGCAGACTGCTTCTTTTCCGGCCTCCATTGAGTGAGCCGAGGAGCGTGTTCCTCCTGAAGGCGTCCCACTTGAACTTCACCTCCAGGTTCCTCTGCAGCTCCTTGTCGTCCGGGTAACTTTGCTCCTGGAGAGGAAACGAGACAGGCAAATGAGACGGTGTCCAGATATGTGATTTGAGGGACTGCATAAGAGGAGTCACAATGTAGAACGTTGTGTCTTAATGTGCTCTAACTCCTCTCATAATGAGTGCTGCTCTGAGCTCAGAGTTAGCGAATCTTCTGGGAGCCACGTCGCTCATTCTCAAAAGAAATTATGCCAATGGTGTCATCGCAAACGTTATACAGTACATAGCTGCACATTGCGCTAATAATAATATGACCATTGCACTCTGTGACAACGTTTTGGACGATTTGAAGGTCTAGTTGTTTACGAAAGACACTTAAAGCTCTGCAAACTGGATAGTGCGACAGACGTTTGAACTGAAGCGGCTTTCCGCCATATTTGCAATCCCAATACATCATGTTTGCCAGTCTTGTTCCCAGTGCCTAAAAGTATACAGTGCACAGTATAGCCATGTCGGAATGCTAACATGGTGGCTTATACCTATAGAGCCATTGGGGCTTCACTGGTCCAAAGTGAATTGCACGTTTTGGAAATTGAGCCGTGTATAGACAGACAATTTCACAAAAGCTTATAGGTAATAGGCCTAAAAGCAAGAAGAACAACGACAACGACAATGACAGCGACAACAACGACAGTGACAACAAGAACACCGTATTGACATTGATGGAGTTGTCGTCCGTATACCTCTCTACGTAGCCGCGTCAGCATAACTTGTGTGGCGTGCTCCCTGTACAGCTTCTTGGAGACGAGGATGCACTCCGCCCCGTTGCTGATGACCGAGAAACTGGGCTGCGAGTCGAACAGCATATCAGATAGTCCCTGGGATCGGGAGACAGCATTGGTCAATTACACAATTTTAGTGTGCAATATGGATCCGTCCAGCTTGATGGTATCATATGCGGTGGGTGATCACTCTCCTCTTCCACTGTTATCTCTCTATCCTGTTTTTTTTTCTCCTCGATCTACTCCTCTCTCTCACTCTCACTCTTTCTATCTCTCCTTTCTTTCCCCTTTCTCGTTGTCTCTCCCCATTTTCTCTTCTCTCTTCTCCCCCTCTCTATCTCTTCCTTTACCTCACTTTCTCTCTATCTCTCCGGCCGTATTCCCTTGTTTCCCTCTCTCACACTCCTCTCTCTCTTCCCTCTCTTCATTCTTCCCCAACCCTCTTCCCCTCTCGCTTTCTCTCCAATCACCCCACTCTCTCGCAATGTCTCTCATCTATCTGTCTCCCCTACTCTCCCTCTCTCTCTCTCTTTCTCGTTTCCACATGTCTCTCCCTTCTCTCCTCTCTCTAGCCTCCATCTCTCTCCCCTCCCTCATTTCCTCCCTCTCTTCTCTCTTCCCCTTTACATTTATCTCCCTCTACCTCACTTTATCTATACCCCTCTACATTTCTCCTCTCTCTACCTCTCTCCCACCCGTCTCTGCCTTCTCTCCTCTCACCCCATCTCTCTCCTTTCTTCCCTCCCCTCTCTTCCCCTCTAGATTTATATCTCTCTACCTCACTTTCTTTCTACCCCTCCATCTATCTGTCTCCCCTTTCCCTCTCTATTTCACTCTCCTTCCTATATAAAACCCCTCCCCTCTCTCTTCCCATCTATATCCTTCTCTCCCTCTACATCACATTCTCTTTCTATCGCTCTTGCCCTTTTCTTTCCCCCTCTCTCCCTTTTGCTCTCACCATCTACCCGGTACTCTCTCTCTCCTGATGTACCAGGAGATACATCGGTAAATTCTGCCATTGTTAACGGAACGTCATTTGATCTAAACGAGACCAGAACTCACAAAGTAGGATCCCTTGGTCAGGATTTGTATTTGCACCCAGACCGCTTCTGTGCCTCCGCCCTACGGAAAACAAATGATAATGAATTTACATCAGTTCATGAATACGTCACGTTCTAACGAGGTGACTTAAAGGGCAGAGGACGTTATGACCGAACAGGGATTTGAACCAGAGCCTGGTAAAACCGACACGGTTCATGACCTTTTCAGCTCTTGTGGTTGAAACTTTTTAAAGAATAAAGCATCCGTTGTCAATAATATCTGAATGTATTTTCAATCATCTTGAGTCGTAACCGAAATGAACAAACACTATTCATATCATTCTTATTTTGCACTAAATATTTTATTCAAGTTTTTTTCTCTTTTGAACTCACCTCATTTACGATATCGTCCACAATTTCCGTCGCTATTGTCTTCTTTTGTCCCAGCGGATTTTGCTTGGCTAAATCATGCTGGCTTTCTGGTCATACGAAAAAAAAAAAAATAATACTGTACTGAAACAAGGAGGACTTGGTAAAGTTTACCCATCCCGAGCGCACCGGCTAAGACTTCGGTTTACTCTACACACGAGTCCATGAAAGCCGTAGCCAATGAATTCGGTCACGGCCGACGTTGTGTTAATTTCGATTACTACGATGGCCAAGAAGGGACGCAGCAAATCGTACTAACAAAAAATGCCCTTACGAAACGTACTGCTGTGACCAAAACGACAGGCCCCCTAACTTCATGACCCGTATATTTCTGGCCAAGTTAGTTGTTGAACAATTTACACTATCAATTATTATTGTATCACCAACAGATTTGAACTTTACTACATATTCACTATTTGCAATGTCCTGTCTGCACCACCGTAGATAGCATGCCACAAGCATTTCGCGGCAGATGATTGAAATGTTGAAGCTCAGCAAACTCTTAGCGGTCGCACTGTGTTTCCAGCGTCAAAAGACGATTCTGGTCTCAAAACCTACATCCAATGGACGACCTCCATTTCCTGCCTCGTTTTTGGGAGGTTACCTCCCGCTGTGGTGTTTTCCCGACGTGTAACCATGCAGTTAACGGTGAGTCTTATGTAATAGGATCGGTATATCTAATTTTCACGAATTAGCTTAAACGTGGAATAAGCAGAGGCCCCAACCTTCAAAGAACAACAACTACAGTGGCGTTTTGAAAGGGCCGGCGGTCGTATAGGGTTACCGATAATGTTTCCAAGCATATTATCAATGCATATATAAGGAATGGGTCTCACGGATTTGCGACAAAAGCTTAGGGTTTGCAGAGATGTGGAGAAAAAGAGAGATTATAAGAAATGCCTATATTGAAATTAAAGTGGGAAACGGAAAAAATCCGTTCATTTCGACTCGTTTCATCATTTTGTTCAAATGAAAATAAAACACCAAGCATTATGATAACACGTTGGTATCTGTATTGTACTACAGATTGCAATGGCTTCTTTATAAGCTTCGTTTCTGTCATTAACGGTTGGAAATACGCTATGTACTGCTAGCCTAAGGCCGTGTTCGCACTGGACTTTTTTTTTTGCCAAGAGCGTGATTAACATTCAAATGTGTCAATCTTACCGGCGTTCGCACTTGGATTACCGACGTGGGTAGATATGTCCGCAACGGCGGGTAAAACTTAATCGACTGACTAAAATACAAACGTATGAGACGTCGCGTTCGCACTGGACTTTCGACTCGGTTAAACTGACCAGGGTTGGGTTTCACAAACCCTTACGATACATCGTATCTGAGCTTACGATAGATAAACCATCGTAGGTTGTGATAGTATTACACTGTATGGTTTCTGTGCATCGCTCATCGTCTTGCGATTGATCGTAAGTTACAATGGGTTTGGTGAAGTCGACTGCTGGTCAATGTAACCGTGCCGAAGTCAGTCGGTTAAAGCCCCTACACAACATTGGTCGAGGTCAAAGAATAACATCCATACGTTGTCTGATCCAACATATGCATGAAATAGCACACCTGTGAAAATTTCAGCTCAATCCGCCGACCGAGTCTCGAGAAAATCGTGAAAACCGCTTCATTTGTTCTGAAAAATAGTTTAGATCTCGGTGAGACGTAAACTATTTCTTTACTATGTTCTCCAAAAATACATGTACAGCATTTTAGGTAGAAATACTTCAGTGCGAGATTTCTATTATAACCATCTTCAAACTGTAAAAGTTCATGTAAATATGTGAACATCTCTGTTTTTCGATCTTACCATCAATGTTGTGTAGGGGCTTTCGAGCCGAGTAAGTTACCCGGGAGGAAAACTTTCTGGGCCGTCCGCACTGGACTTAGAATGGTTAAGTGACCCATTTTGCTCGGTTAGTTTTTCCTGGCTTACAAAAGTCCAGTGCGGACAAAGCTTTAAAGCCTTGCATTTTGTTTCCCTGCAGTCCTTCTCACTTTGAGGGCGGATACGAGGAATACGGCGTGGTTTTCAACAAGTCAATGCCAGATACCTTCGGGTCCTGTGTCCTTTTGACGGGCTGCGTGCGAAGGTAATCTCGACAGATGAACCTGCGGCAGGAAGAGAAGTAACCACCAACGATGAGGCGAAGGGTTAGATGTAAGTAGACATTCTTTTACGGAAGGTCGTCAGCAATTCTGGAAAGTTTAGATGAATCGATTGATTGGAATGCCGCTATATAGGCCTAGATTGAGTTTAAATTTAAAGACCACTTTGATTGAATGGCACCAAGGAACATCGTGATTGGCCAATGCGTTGCAAACTCTTGAGGGCGCACTATTGCGAATCACCCGTATTGTCTTTGCCAGCGTGTGTCCAGTCTAGTTAGAAGCGATCTGACTGTATACACTCCAAGGATCACAGCCCCTTTTTTATCAAACGAAACAATAATGACTTGTAAAACCAGACCGGCCATCTATTCTCGACCAAAGATTGATGACTGCTTAGGAACTCTGACCAAAGTTCTGGATATGGATAATGTGAATGAGTCAAAGCTAATTGAGTGAATTGAGGTTCAAATGCTTGTGTTCGATTTAACAGTGTCGTGGCCTATATCTCGTGCCCGGATTTCACCCGATTGTTCAAGCTGGCAACAAAGATCAATGATCAGTTGGGAGGTGTGGGGGTGAATGGTTTCCTCAGCCACGTACGCTCGAGTTTTGCGAGGGCAGAACGGGACGACCGGGCCGTCTGGATCCCGCCGCACCGTTGCCGTCCGCCGCCGGGGCACCGCCGCCGCCGTCGGCCACCAGGCGCTCCCCTCTCTTGGCATGCGCGCCGACCCCTGACCCGCGAGCCTCGTCCTCGTGAATGTTCAGGTCCTGCAGGAAGTGCTCGAACTCGTCACGCGTCTTCCGCTGCTGGTAGCTCTCGAGCGTTGAGTCCCGGGCCCCCTGCCCTTGATGGCGTCCCTCCGTTGCCAGATCTGGTGCCACTGATGAAAGAGGTGGTGTTTTTTTTCATCAGCCCGAGACGAAATGCATTCAATATAAGCAGAGATTAGACGGACTGAATTGGGACTAATGTCATTGAGACGCCTGAGCAACACAGTGCGTATACCCGTCGCGTAAACAGAACGAAACAGCTTCCAAACAGGACGGGAGCTAAGGTGCGGGAACAGTCGCGGTCTGTGAAATCCCCCGTACTGTGCGCTCTCCGTCGTAAAACGAATGCTCGCTAGTGGAACATACGGATACGGATGTTTTGCAGTGACGTCAGTACCTGATGCATATCCATACTCGGCAGAGGGTCGCATTATGATTGGCCAACGCATTGCAAACTCTTGAGGGCGCACTTTTGTGAATCGCCCGTATTTGAAACTACATTGCCTAGAGTGGTGTAATGGCGAATTTCAGCAACGGTGCGATCAGACAAGTAATTGGCAATAATACCTGTGTCACTCTTCTTCCTCTTCTTCCGCACCTTCGCCTTCTTTCTGTGTAGCAGCTTCATCACGGAACAGCTACCCTGGAATTCAGAAAGAGAACGAGTATTGAGAAATATCATTAAGAGGAGAAACAGAATATTAGCTTACCTCAAGCAGACCAGCCGAACAGCCGAGCAAGACGGTAATGATACTGTGGAAGCTGATGAGCACCACAGGCTGTACATCTTTTGCACAATACGCTCATTCAGTCGACCAGAGAACCGCTTATACTCGCAATGCCGACTCCAGGAGCTGCGAATACTGTCTCTCTATTGCTCCATTATGAGCCAAGTATTTCAACCAACACAAATAACGGATCATATTTGATTATCAATTGAAATTAAAAATGAAATTGACTGGAGAAGGTAGTGAATTTAAGACATCCGACTTGAGGTGCCAGCGCTGGTCATTATCATCCTTGCTCCTTAATGGTAGACAGACCACAGTATAAATTGTCCTTTCTTCCTCGTTTTGCAAAACGGTCTTGGATTCTTTAGAAGTTAATCACCCACCGATTTCACTATCAGGATCCAGTCTGACTTCTTGCTGTTCTTCACGAGAACATCTCCCCTCCTATCGGAACAAACCAGTCCAAAGATGTAAAACAATACAACATAGACCAATATGATTGATAAATTTGGTTATGCTTTAAGTCGGTTTAAGCTTGCACTGCCCGGCATCTAGTTAGCACAATACAATATTGGGAAGATCGGAAAACATCGGATCCATGTCCACAGCTTTCCTTCTAATTCACACAGTTTGTAGATGGTCATAATGGAATCCTCATGTTGAAATCTTACGGTCTGGAATGCTGCAGTTTTTGAGAAATCTTCACCCAAACATCGACAAATAGTTTAAACGATTTCCTACAATACAGAGTGGTGCGTAAACCGTGACATTTTTTTTTTTGCATTTTTCTAGTTTCTCAGATTACCATCTGAGCTAAAAACCTTTGCAGTATTGCTGTTTTGGAATGTTTTATGGTTTAACACACACACTGTGGTAATTATGTTTACCTTTGCCAATGTTGTATTGGGCCTTTAAGTTTATATCATTGCATGCTCCGTGCTTAATGAATATTTCCTGCTCAAGAAACATGTGCGGTGCCGGCTGGATTCGAAGCAGCAACTGTAGTGCAGACTTCTTAACCACTTGACCACCTAGCTGGTCTTGGGCCGTGTGGGGGATTGGGTTTTGTATAGCGGCTAGCATCGCTGCCAGTCACAGAAATTAGTAGTTTGCGTTGGAGAGAGTGTAACCGAATGAGGAATTCAACTGACGTACGGGCATTTACTGTGGACTTACTTGAAGTACGAAAATATGCATTTCTTCGGATTCTCGGCGAGAAGATGCATCGGCCAACCTTCAAGAAACGTCAGATTCCTGTGGGAAAATCAAAACAAGGAAAGTGCACCTATAGGCCTAACCATTGATTGTAACAATTTTTTGAAAAATGGCAAAGAAAACTTTGACTTTAAACCCAAGACCTCTGATTTTGCGTACTATGTACCAGCGCTCTTAACATCTAAGCTGTCCAGCCCTTAGATGGTGGCCTTCCCAAATAGTCAACTATACAGAGTCTATACGAAAGCTTCGGAGGCCTAAAGTAACAAACCATCTTTGATTTTACCGTCTTAAAAATACCGTTCTTAGTTAGCTTGATATGTACTATAATACTCTATAGACTGTCCATTTACCAACTCCCAAATGTTGCACGGGTAAAGTGGCTGTTGGAAGATGGGATATACAAGATATGGATCAGAGAGTATTGTACCTAACGAAGTCACTTTGGTTTGGGTCAAGAAGCATTTTTAGTCCGCCTGCCATGAAGATCCGCGTGTAGTCCTGCAATGAGGGGGAAGGGAAACAAATCAAACCGCAGATTAATTGTTAAGAAAAATATAAAGAGGTACTGCACACAGTATACATGACAACCTCATGGCCTATTTTCTTTACCATCAAGCGAGCAATCAGGAAAACTCCTTTCTTTCCCCGCCACCACGAGCCGTGGTAAGGGTCTGTGTGAGCCACTCCCTGGTTGCCTTAAAATGAGCGGTCCCGGTAATTCGGAGCTCGCTATGATTATTCGTGCAATCAGCAAGTCTCTCCTGTGACCAAGAGAGTCAACCGGTTCTGTACGATAAGTGTGCCGTAGCGGGGCCATTTGCGAGGGAACGTATACTAGTGACAGAGTCAGTGCTCTTAGGGTGAGCTGGGAAGGAGTGTTTGGTAGGGCTGTACCCCCAGGGTTGTAACCAAGTCATTTTTGTGTTCAAGTCGAGTCAAGTCCCACGCTAGTCAAATTTTGGCAAGTCAAGTCAAGTCTCATGTCTGAAAAATAGTGACTCGAGTCAACAACACTGGTATACCGCCCTCCAACGGTAGACAGCTTGTTGCATTTTTGTGCTTGTGGTAATGTAATTCGGTGTATACTTTTAGGTTTATCTTGTCTTCTTCAAAGGGTCATCCAAAAGAAAAGGAGTGCTTAACTGTCATTTGTCTGGTCTCAAAATGTGTTGTGACAAATGGTGTGATGTACCCTCCCTCTATTTTGAAAATGTGCTTGTGCGGGTGTGTGTGTGTGGGTGGATTGAATGGAAGCATCGCACCTCATGGACGATAGATAAGGTGAATGTGCTGTAGTCTATGAAATTGGTCACGAGCCCATAATATGTGACCCGGCACAGCATAATGAGGAATAACCCCCATTTATGAGATTTTTAGATTTTCTAATGAGGTGAAAGAGTATACCATTTGCTTTCAAATGATATCAAAAAAAATTTCATGCGGTAAAGATTTATGAAGTTACAGTGCGAGAAAAACGCCGAGTAACGGAAAACACTTTTCGTGAAAAACAGCGTTGAAGTTTATGGTCCGAACACGGAGCTCAGTCAGTGTTACAGAAATCAAAACCCCTTGGCAACGGCAATGTTGTTTTTTCAACATTTAGAGACGGATTTCGGAAAAATTCTTTGGATATAATATCCTCTAATACATAAAATTTCTGAAAATACAAAAACAAGAAAATTGATTTTTAATCGAATTGTGAAGATACTTTAACTTCAGGCATTGTTTACTCGAAAAGTGTTTTGGTGGGATATTCCTCATGTCGTTGTGCCAGGTCACATATATGTTACACCCGTTTCGATCTTCATCGAAAAAAACGATCACCCTCGCAAACCACAGCGTAAAAAAAACCCCGCAAGTCACTGCCCAATCTTTACTAGATGTTTCGCGAAAGGTTCGGCCTTGATTTATGGGAGTGCTGTAAGCATAGTGTGCGTTTGTGAACGTGCTACGTGAAAACTACGACCTTGGCGACTCGGCACAGTAATAAAACGCGTCGTTCATCTCTCTTCATTACCACTGCCGCCAAAAAAAAAACCCCAAAACAGAAAGGCGTTCAAGCCATGCGCCACCTCTCAATTGCTCGAATGTTTTGCCAAAGGGGCGGCCTTTTGTGGACCGCCTGTAACCCGCACGTGTCTTCGTCATAATCTCTTCTCATGTTTTCTCATTGTCTTTTCGAGCATCAAGGGAACACATAATAGGCTTTTGTCTATACGACCCCCACCAAGGTTGGACCAAGGCTGGAGTTAATGACTGCATCAGTCTGACTGTGTATCATTGCCAGCCGAAAGTCCCCAGCTGCGTGCTGAGGCTTTGTGATTTTGCCGGCAGGCTTATTAGGCACGTTCTGACGCCAATTTTATTAAAATTGGAGGTGCCGATCTCTGACAATGAACATTTTTTCAGGGCCATGGTGTAGTTTGATGGACATTTTTCTATTAACTTACACTATACATAAAAGCATAGCATCCCAAGTGCATAGGCCCTACTGGGTTTTTTTCTTCAGGAAATCTGTGGCATAATTAGCCTTTGAGAAAGGTCCTGCTAGGATCGAAACGTCAGACCCACTAAATTTTAGATTAGCATAATTATCTCATTAACATTGCTGTCTGCCATTGTCGGTTCTTCGTGTTTCATTATCATTGTAAAATAATTTTATTTAAACGCTGCAAACAGATTCTTTGATATGGGAAATTAAATTAAAACAAAAAAGATGGAAAAAGCCCCCGAAATGGAATTATGAATAATTAACGAGCTATAATTAGACAAAACATTATTTTATTGAAAGAAAATTGGACACAAATGTTCATTATGTGGAAACCTCCCCGGCTGTGAGATGGTCAAAATAACCCGGCCCCTTGAGGGTTAGGACCCGCACACTCCACGCACGCTTCCGGCGGGAAAGCACCCATCGAAAGCACCCATCGCTTCTTCACCAGTGCCTTAATAGTGCCTTGCGTTTTTGCTGCCGCAGCCGTCACGTTGACCGTGAAACGGTTGAAATTTGGAACGAGCGAGAAGCCTGTTATACCACAATAGGAGTTGTGCACGACTTATAACACCCTCGCTCTCATCTGTCCAACCGTGCCGAGAATCGTCGATGTCATAATTGACAAGAACGCAATTCGCGGCTAAATTGCTGCTCCCGTCAGTCAAATAGAATCAGTTCTGATGGACGTATCCTCTGTTCCACGGCCTTTGGTAATGCCTTTTCGTGAGGATGGCAGACGTAATTGCTGCCGACTTAATTACGCCCATGCCTATGATTATTATAAACCTTACTTCAAGTCGCGATCGTTTCGTGAGGCAACTTCTCATTTGCAGGTCGTGACACTTAAGGCGCTGTTCTCCATTGAGTGGAAGGTATTTAGTGTTGCGACCCCCCCCCCCTCCACTATGGAGCCTTGAAGAAAAGACTACGCCAATTTTAGCCGGGCTGTCATCAGTGGTACAATGTATTTAAAAAGAGATTGTCTCCACTCGTAACTCACGGCTTGAAACGGTGAGCAGCATAGTGCCGGTCGGGTGAAAACAAAAGGCACAACGTATAGGCGTGTTAACGCGAGCCGCACGAGACATTTTTGAATCAAGCTGTACCGAGGTCACTTGCACGAATTGTGAAACCGAACTGGAATCGGCTTCGATCGCGTCTGCACGTACGTCCGGCGAGCAACGGAAATACCACGGCCCGCCGTCTATGCGACCGCCGTTCGATACTGCGAGCGCCTCGCTCCGGTAATCCTGTATAAGGTTCCGTAATCATGGATACCAGTGGACGTCGTGGCTTGGGCATCGTCATCGGGGTCTCCCTACTACTGTGCATGTGCGCCGCCGTACGGGCCCGAGACGCGAGCTGCCCGCGCGGCTGGTGGCGGCACGACCGCTCCTGCTACCTCGACTTCTTCGGCGAGAGGGAGCGCGCCTCCTGGCCCCAGGCCCGCCTGCGGTGCGCTGGCCTGGACGCGGCCCGGCTCCTCGGAGTCGAGTCGCCGGGAGAGCGGGCCTTCGTGGCCGGCCTGGCGGCCAACGGGTCCCGGGCCGTCGTGGCCCAGCTGTGGCTGGAGTGCGAGTCGGCCCCCGGGTGGACGGGGCCCTGCGGTGCCCACCCTCAGGATCGCAACTGTCCTCGGCTCGCCATCGCGAGTGGGAACACAACCCGCTCCCAGTGTTCCACCTCACTTCATTTCGTCTGCGAGGCCGAGGTCGCTCAAGGCGGTCTGTCGACGAAGTGCTACACAATCACTGAGTAAACCCAAACCGACACGCAGCTCTGCCGCCACCTTTTCCCACGGGTCTCCCATCTGCGGATAACATCTGATTCAGCCCAAACAACTTTTCTCTAGTATAAATCATTGTCTATACAAAATTAGAAAGAAGGATTTACCATGACCCGTTCAAATTGGATACCACACTGCTATTTCCGGACCAGGAGCGAAGAACAATTGGCCCTCTACAGTCAGCAGGAACGAGGGCAGTTAAGGAGCTGATCTGAGTCAAATTCTCCCCTCTCTTATTACGCTTCAAATCCTTTCCAAATTATTTGTTGATCAATAAACGATCAAACTTGTAGATTATGTGTAACAAAGCGCTGTTGAAAATGTTCTCTTTTAGGTAAAAATAAAAAACTGCCCCAAAACCTATTCCTTACGAATCTGTAATATGATAAATTGACCTAATGTATTGGCAAAGAAAACTTTGACTGTACCGGGATTTGAACCCGAGACCTCTTCCCATCATCTGAGCTACCAAGCCCTTAGATGGTGGCCTTCCATATAGTCAACTAGTCTTTGGCACACCTGTGCTCTAACCATCTGAGCTATCTAGCCCTTAGATGGTGGCCTTCCGAATAGTCAACTATATAGTCTTTGGCACACCAGTGTTCTTACCATATCTGAGCTATCCATCCCTTAATTAGTGGCCTTCCAAATAGTCAACTATAGTCTTTTGCACACCAGTGCTCTAACCATCTGAGCTATCCAGCCCTTAGATGGTGGCCTTCCCAATAGTCAACTAGTCTTTGGCACACCAGTGCTCTTACCATGTGAGCTATCCAGCCCTTAGATAGTGGCCTTCCCAAATAGTCAACTAGTCTTTGGCACACCAGTGCTCTTACCATGTGAGCTATCCAGCCCTTTGATAGTGGCCCTCCCAAATAGTCAACTAGTCTTTGGCACACCAGTACTCTTACCATGTGAGCTATCCAGCCCTTAGATAGTGGCCTTCCAAATAGTCAACTAGTCTTTGGCACACCAGTGCTCTAACCATCTGAGCTATCCAGCCCTTAGATGGTGGCCTTCCCAATAGTCAACTAGTCTTTGGCACACCAGTGCTCTTACCATCTGAGCTATCCAGCCCTTAGATAGTTGCCTTCCAAATAGTCAACTATAGTCTTTGCCACACCAGTACTCTTACCATCTGAGCTATCCAGCCTTTAGATAGTGGCCTTCCAAATAGTCAACTAGTCTTTGCCACACCAGTGCTCTTACCATCTGAGCTATCCAGCCTTTAGATAGTGGCCTTCCAAATAGTCAACTAGTCTTTTCCACACCAGTGCTCAGAAGCAAGTGGACCATTAACTGCATGCCGTAGGCCTATATCTCCAAGATTCACGGTCTCCTCTTTCAAATTTCGTCAGATTCTTATTCAACGGAACTCGATGTTAGTTAACCGATCTGGTTGCACCAACAAGGCATTTTTGTCTCTCGATTGCAACTAATCAAAATTAAATGAACACATTATACATTGTGATGTGTTTTAATATAGTATACCGCATGCTACCGTACATGATTATAACTTAAAATTTAGTGGGCCTGACGTTTCGATCCTAGCAGGACCTTTCTCAAAGGCAGAGGTCCTGCTAGGATCGAAACGTCAGGCCCACTAAATTTTAAGATTTACGTTTTGGTAATTTTAGTCAGTAAGCAGTTTGCAACTTTTTTGTATATCACCTTAAGTCATGATTATAACTTGTTAATTTGGACAAATTCGTCGCTCGTTCGCTTTGCAAATGAAATATAGAGCCGCGTGTGCATTTTAGAAAACGTTGTAGAAGAAATGCAATTACTCTGTCTGACTTGCTATTTATATTTTGGGAATTCCCAGATTTCGCCGTATGCCGGTAGACACAGAATCTTTAATATCAAACTTAAGTTTTGTTTTTCAAGAGTGGTTCAGAGGCTGCAGCATTCAATATGCGATTTCTCACTATGCCGAGATGTGAAATACTATTGATGTACATCTTAAATGCAAAGCGCAATCTACGGTATTTATTTATTATGACAAGCTTTTCTCTATAGGCTTAGTAGTAGTAGTACTTTTTCCATCAACTGCAATTCATCTGCTTCGTCACCTTTCAAAATATAAGTGATTTGTTCCACATTTTTGCAATAAGTATATAACAATGGAAATTACAGCCAATTAGACACTCGAATTTGTTGAAGTGCTGGTGAGAGAGAGCGGATTGGTTTCGCAATAAATGAGAAGTGTTATGCTGTATCTTGGTGTGAATCAAAGTGATTCCTTTGGGTTTTTGAACACGATGTTTCACGAACGACCTGGAAGAGTGAGGGTAGTTCGTGATGGCTTGCTCGGTCTATGGGTCTTCCGCGGTCCCTCCGAATCCGGGCACCACCATTATCCAAGCTTTAAAACCAGGACTTTACCCCAGCCTCCCAGAAAACAGTATTGTATCGTAACAAAAGCTACACAGACGTCCGATTGTGTCAGGCCTGACTCGCTTGCACACACAGTGTACTTTTTTCCCACGCCGGTATTGATGCTTCCCAGTTGTTTGGCGAGTTCTGAAAATGGCACATTAATCGTTAACCCCCCCCCCCCACGCGTGGCGGTCACAGCACTGAAGAGTGGGCCGATGCGATGTGGCGATAAGGCGACTCTAACTGTGAGTTAAATAAAATGACGGTTCACAACACGCGAAAAAGATTTTTAAAAAAGGTGCTTATAAGCAGCTGAGATATATAACAGGACCGACATATGACGCTCAACCACCATCGATTAGCTATGCTGGTACCCCGTAAATTGTGTGGGTACTATACGTGTTTTGTAAACCAGCGTAGGTTAGGCTTGGGGCGTTACAATTAGGGTTACGGCTACGGTTACAGTTAGAGTTCGGGTTGGGTTAGCGTTAGTGATAGGGTTAGGATTAGGATCATGGTTGTTAGGGTTAGGATTAGGATTAGGGTTATGGTTGTTTCGTGCTTGTGCCTGTCACTACCTGAGAAATAAATGAATGAATGAATGAATGAATGAATGAATGGGGAGAGGCCTCAGCAAAACCTGGCTTTGCGCATGCGCACTTATAGCTTAGCCACGGTGGTTAAGTATCATACGTCGTGACGCTTATATGCCTCAAGCAGCTCTACGATATTGGGTCTAGCCTTTGCAACCCTGCGTATACGCGGGAAAGTGGCTCGTTGAAAATGGAGCCAGGCCATTCGCGCGCCTACACCAGAACTTTGGGCGAAGCTTTGCTCTCTCATCACACCCGTGGCGTTGCAACGGTGCAGTGATGTAGGTACCGGCCCCCGGCCTCCGATCCGAGCCTTCAGCCTTCCTATCGTATAACGGGACCCTCATCGGGGCGACGTCAACTCACCTCGTCCCCGATGCAGAGCAGCTCCACTTTATCCCTGCTGATGACGGTCGACTGTCTTCTCTCCCGATTCACCAAGCCCAACTCCTGGCCGCAGGGAAACAAACACACAAACAGTTACTATAATGCAAGAAGCGTTGCAAACTGCTCATAGGCCTACTGACAAAAAATGGCCAAAAGAAAAAAAACTCAGAAATTAGGAGGGCCTGATGTTTCGATCCTATCAGAACCTGTCTGAAAGGCTGCCTTAGTTTAAGAAAGGTTCTGCTATAAATATAGTACCGGTATCGAAAGGCCAGGAGTCGATTTCACCAAACTCAACGTGACTCACGATCAATCGCAAGACAATTCGCGATGCACAGAGACCATAAGGCCTATCGCAACTTACGATGGGTTGTCCATCCTATAAGTTGAGGTACCATGCATCGTAAGGCTTTGTGAAATCCACCCGGGGCCCCCTAGTTTATGAGAGAAAAAAAAGACAAGTCGCGCCTAAGATGCAGTGCAGTCTCTGAAGGACTGAGGCCCTTTTCCAAAGCCCGGCTTAGGCTCAGGCTGCGGCTTTGTCTCGAGTTCTTTCATCCATTTCAAGTACAAGGCATGCAAACAGGAAGCCTTTGGCATCATTTATGAATGTTTGACTGAGTTTTGAAAAGCAATCCAAAGCTTCAACTTCAACAGAGAACTCCCACCTGTGTTTTCAGCTTTTGTATAACAGAGACGAAGCCCGAGCCGAAGCCTAAGCCTCGTTTTGGAAAAGGGCCTGAGTGTCCCGCCAGAAGCTATAGCTAGGCAGGAGACGCTGTGGCGTTGCACGCACCGCTTACCATCAGTCTGACGGGCCGTGTTCACTATCATTATTTCCCGAAATTATGGGCAATGCAATAAGCTCGATCCACGTGGAGACATCACCGGGGGGAGGGATACGATACAAGGGAGGAACGATTACCCCCTGCTGCGACGCAAATTGGACAGGCTCGTTCCAGCGGTTTGCCGCGTACCGTCTGAATGGGATTGACGGGTCGTGACGAGAAACCATTTTGAAAGCCACCGATATCCAAACATACTTTAATTTGTCAGGGAACTATAAATCAACCCTTGGTCATTCTTCCTCGTGTATATAGTAGTGGTTGACAATTACAGATACTGTATCAAAATGTTGGGCAATCTTTATAACCGGCGTTATACCGTTGTGTGCCTTGCAGAAGGTCACAAGGGGAAGAGAAGGTCACTTATGTCGTTTTCATTGTAACGATCCATCATATTCAATTTTGTACGCGCTTCAATCCTATGCACATTCCGTGTACACATATTTATAAAGCCATAATGATGGCCAAACTAATTGTAAAAAAACACACAAAAAACCCGACCAAGTGGAATCTGTTGCCATTAGAAGAGCATGATAAAAGTGATTTTAGCCTCGGGCGCACTCATGCCCTCCACTCAACATGGCCGCACTCAATGGCGGGGGGTGCAGCACACAAAATCCATCCAAGATGGCTCCGCCGAGCTGATTATCATAAAGTGTGTACCCACAACTTTTTTTTAATAAGGGGTCTTTGGAGGCTAATTAACTGATACATTGTAGAACAAGGGAAGCTTAAGACAACCTGGGGGTTCACTCTTCAATTTGGTATGAAATTTGGACCATATCTGGCTTTAAATGGGGCCCTATTTGGCTGCGGAAGTGGAGGGGTCCATCTCAAAATCCTTGCAGAAATTCGGCTTGGACGACTAGACATTTTGGGGGTGTTTTTTTCTGGGGGTAATTAGCAAAAAATCTAATCGGCTAAGGGCACTAAAATTGAAAAGAATCTGAGAGATGAAGGTCCAAACTACAATTTTAAGTATAGCTACAAGAACTGAGAGACTTTTGGGCATGGGATAATTGGCTTTGAAAGTGAGTGTTTGTGTACAGTGTTCAATGGGAGCTCTATTTAGTGTTCTGCACCCCGGGAGGAATGAATTCTTACGCTGAGTGATCGAGGAGATAGACATGAACCATTCTGTGGTGTTTACCTCAAGGCATTGGGGAGGTTGCTGCTTTTCTTCGTTCTGGATAGAGGAAGCTACATAGACTCATTCACACAGTCCATGTACTTTATGTAGTGCATGGATTTTGAGGGAATCAGAGTGCTAGTCGATTCGCAGGCAAAAGTAAAAGAGTCAGTTTCGTATTGTCGACTCGGATATTTTGTCCTTGTGCATGGATGGTGGAATACATACTGACGATTATGCCGTCAGTATAATGACATGTCAGGTCCGCCCAGTTCGCTCACTGAACTTGATCGTCCTTGATCCCGGTGACTTGCCGGGCAACCAGCTGTTCTGAATAAAGTTCTGCGTTGTTTTTGGTTCGCCATGATTACATGACATGATATGAAAATGTGACAGGGGGATTAATATTGCAAGGTTGAACTCACCCCGAAGGTCTCGCCGCGGTTGAGATAGACCACCGTGCGTGGATTGTCGCTGCCTTCCTCCAGGACTCGGACCACAACTTAACAACAACAAAAAGAGAAAATCGGGGTGATCGACCAAAATTGTTTGGCACTTTTGGCACTCGTCCTCCAGGAGTGGGCATCTCAGTAGATGTTGCATTGTCTGCTCTGAAACACCGCATTCACAGGTTGGATCGGCCACATCAGCATAGCCCCACTTGCTCAGGTTGGCTTTGCTACGACCCATTTCTGTGCGTAGTCTGTTGAGGGACTTCCACAGCCTCCATCCGATTTGTGGCCAGGTGCCACAATCTCTCTCTCCCTCTCCCTCTCTCTCTCCCTCCCTCTCTCTCTCCCTCCCTCTCTCTCCTCTCTCTCTCTCCCTCTCTATCCCCCTCTCTCTCCCTCTCCCCCTCTCTCTTCCTCTCTCCCTCCCTCTCTATCTCATCTCTCTCTCCCTCCATCTGTCTCTCTCCCTCTCTTCCTCCCTCTCTATCTCATCTCTCTATCCCTCCCTCTCTCTCTCCCTCTCTATCCCCCTCTCTCTCCCTCACTATGCCCCTCTCTTTCCCTCTCCCCCGCTCTCTCCCTCTCTCCCTCTCTATCCCCCCTCTCTCTCTCTCTCCCTCTCTCCCTCCCTCTCTATCTCCTCTCTCTCCCTGTCTCTCTCCCTCTCTATCCCCCCTGTCTCTCTCCCTCTCCCCTCTCTCTCTTCCTCTCCCCCTCTCTCTTCCTCCCCCCCCCCTCTCTCTCTCTCCCCCAGTCTTTATCTGTCTCTCCCTCTTTTAAAAGCGCATAAAGGGAGTTGCACTGCCCTTTACCTGAGCCGGTCATGATGAAGTAGAAGTTGAGAGGTCGATGACCCTGCCTGAGGATGACCCGCTGGGCCTGGTATCGCTCGTACCAGCCAACCTTCACGATCTCCTGCTGCATGACCAGCGGGAACTCGGCAAAGGTCGGGAAATTCCGTAGGGCGATCAAAGCCTGTTCAATAATCAATCATGGACAGTAATAGGTCACAGAATAGGTCCCATACACACATAATGTCGATGACCAAATATATAAACTGTACTGGCTCTTTCCTTTGTTTATAGGCATATTCATTAATTATGTCATTTATTGGAGAATTGATCGGCCCTGATTGGAGGACCATTGCTCGCTGCGCATGGGCTCTATTAGATGGAAATGAGTGATGAGAGTGTTGGATAATCGTGCAAAGAGAGAGCCATCCCATGCCATGTCATGCCATGCCACGACATGCCGTGTCATGTCAAGTCACGACATGCCGTGTCATGTCATGGTATGCCATGCAATGCCATGTCACGCAACGACTTGCCATGCCGTGCATACCACGCCATACCATACCATGCCGTGCCATGACATCTTATTATCTCCCTTTCCATCCCATCCCTTCACTTCCAATCCCATCCCATTCCTTTCCATCCCATCCCACCCCATCCCATCCCACCCCACCCCATCCCATCCCATCCCATCCCATCCCATCCCATCCCATCTCATCCCATCCCATTCCATCCCATCCCATCCCATCCCATCCCATCCAATCCCATCCCATCCCATCCCACCCCACCCCATCCCATCCATCCCATCCCATCCCATCCCATCCCATCCCATCCCATCCTATCTCATCCCATCCCATCCCATCCCATCACATCCCATCCCATCCCATCTCATCACATCCCATCCCATCCCATCCCATCCCATCCCACCCCACCCCATCCCATCCATCCAATCCCATCCCATCCCATCCCATCCCATCCTATCTCATCCCATCCCATTCCATCCCATCCCATCCTATCCCATCCCATCCCATCCCATCCCATCTCACCCCGACCCATCCCTTTCCAATCCCTTCCCTTCCCATCCCATCCATTTCCATCCCATCTCATCTCATCTCATCTCATCCGATCCCATCCCAAACCTGATGTATGATTCTTCTCTCAAGGCCACTCGCAGCTTCATGCTTGTCCATTCCATGCCATTATCTTCCAAGCGACCTCGACCAAAAAGCCAAACATTCTAAAAGAAGCTTACCCTATAATGGTCCCTCTCCGTCCGCTGGTGGGTCGGTAGACTCAATATCTTTTTGCATTCCGGGGAAATGCCAGCCTTGACATTAATAAGCAATGAAAACAAATCAGCACTGGGGTAGAGCCCACTAATAAAAGGGTCCCAAAAAAGGAACTCGCGTGAGGGAGACGGGTGGCTATTTACACAAATTACCCCAAGACGAGAGAGGCATCTATTCGATAGTTTAGGATCAAATTATCGTCTCACAACGGGGACCACGATATTGTCGCTGTGTTTTTTTGTTTTGTTTAGATGATTCACGGGTGGTACGGTCGGCTCAATACCGTGGACGAATGCGGCATGCGTGCATCGCTCGGGATTCGCGTAACGTGCTTGGTTGCTAGGGCAAGGAACGCCATTTTGTTTTGCGGAGAATGAATGGTGTCTTGGTAGTTGATAATGGATGACGACTTGAGTACAATGGTATGCCCATCCAACTGCCTCTATGTTCGACCAAACAAAGAATGGGAATGGAAACTACAAAAGGAACGTTTTAAAAAGCTGTGGAAGTCTGTCCAAAACATTGGCCGGAGCGAGATTTAAACACGAGACCTCTGGCTTGACGTGCGAGCGCTGTCACCGTTCTGCACAATCCAGCTAGTTCTTAGCTGAAGAGCCTTTTCTGAAACGCAGTGGCTGTTGTTACGGCAGTCGTTCGTATGGTTCCCTGACTTCACAGTATTTGTCAGGATGTTTAGCTCTTGGAACCAGACTATCAGCTAATACTAGTAATAGACTGGTTCAACCAGCCTGCAATGCTGATGAAATACAATCGAGTCAAGGAACCACACGGACGACTGCCGTAACAACAGCCACTGCGTTTCTGAAAATAGTCAACTATCTTTTGCTTGCATGTGTGTGTGTGGGGGGGGGGCGCCATTCAGAAGCATTTCACAAGTACTTACTTACTGCCCATTGTGCCTCCTGGCATATAGGGGCAGCAACAAGAGCCTCTCCCGGGCCTTTCTCTGGAGTGATCACAAGTAATTACCGGGTATTTAATAATTATCAATCCATTGGCCAATTGAGGGCAGTGGCTCACCTCCTTGTTGGCTCTGAAGTATCGGACATCGAACAGGATTTCCTCCGTCTGATCGTCGCTGATGTATTTGCCGCGGTACGAATTGCCCTGGTCGTCCACACTGCACGGGGATTGAGAAGACACTTTTCACTGACAATGCCGTTGAAGTGTTCGGGGTAATGGAAGGCGCTTATGATTATTCGCAAACAGTTACCGGGTACGAGTTTAAAGCGCACGATATGTTTGAGAGTGTGCATGCGGTGAAACACACGGGTCGGGGAAGCTCATTCACCGCCCCCGAAATCTTTTTGTTGAGGGGGGATGTGAAAACAAAAAATGGCAAAGAAAACTTTGACTGGGCCGGGACTTGAAAACGAGACCTCTTGTTTTGGGTACTAGTGCTCTTTATATCTGAGCTACCAGCCTTTCAGTGGTTACCTTCATAGCTCGAAGTACTGCCTATTTTTGTTCTTCCATATATATGGCAATATGAATTGAATTGAATTGAACTATCACTCTCAAGAAAGACGCTCGATCGGTCGTCCGCAGGCAAGGAGATCTACATGAACATGCTGCTTACCTCAGGAAGTGGTTCTTGCACAGCCGGTGCAGGAAGACCACGAGCCGCGAGTAGCTTTTGAACTTCAGCAGCAGTTTCTTCTGCGGTGGACGACAAATGACACAAAAAGAGAGTTTATTTTCCCCCCAAAAAAGCGCCACAACGCAATCACGAATGGTTAGTATAGATAGCTTCACCGACGTCCCGAGAAGGAGCACTTCCATGGATTTAATGAGAGATGTAATCTCGTACTTTGCTTCAAATAAAGCGCAACAATAGACCGAATGCGCGTGTCATCACGTGAATGTCATCACGTGACTTAGAGCAGGTGTCCAGGTAAGGTCTCGGGTACAAACTCTGGAATATTCTTCATAGATTTCGAGAACGAAAATCCTCGATCGAACGATCTAGTGCAACAATCATCGTATTATACTTTACAACACGTTGATATGAGGGCCGCCATGTTTCTTGGTCGTTTGATACCCACTATATAGGTCAAGTGTCTGACTCGAAGTAGTGTATAGACGGGCCTTGTATTTCGATCTTATCGCGGGACCATTGTAAACATCAGTTTTGAAGAGCAGAATTCTCTACAAAAATGCAGATACTTGTTAACTGCGTTCTGGGACGTGGCCACTCTTTTGCCTCCACGAATAAACAGGTTGTCTTTTCTTGAAAAGTGTGCACAATAATGGTGTGATTTGAATAGTGCTTGCTCTCATGTGAGGTTTCCTTAAAAACAATTTACTTGAGGATTACAGACGGTATTAAACCGATGATTGCCTTAGGTCCTATGAATTTCCTCTTTTTAATTGAACAATTGGCAAAGAAAGCCTTGAATGGACCGGGACTTGAACCCGAGACCTCTGGATGAACGTACCGGTGCTCTTCCATCTGAGCTCTCTAGGCCTTACAGATGGTGGCCTTCCCAAATAGTCAACTAGTCTTTGCCGGGGTGGGGCGCCAGTCAGAAGCAATTCAACGGTTAACTGGCGTGTATCTCCAGGGAACACACCCCCGCTAAGTTTCATTCAGATGCAAACAACCAATTCAGAAGCCTGATTTAGGAGATTTTGTCTTTTGTAAAGCCTTACCCTTCGAGCTTTCCTGGCCTTCTGCATTCGGGTCCTGAAGGTGCTCGCCGTCCCCGAGTTGATGCCCGTGGACAGGAACCCGGCCCTGGACGAGTCCGAGTTCCTGGTCAGGGGAGCCAGCCCTCGGAGCCCGGCCCGGCCGGACTTGGAACGGGCGGAGAGGAGGGGCACTCCGCCCAGCGAGGCGGCCCGCCGCCCGCCGCCCGCCGCCGGGCCGGCCGGGGCAGCTGCCGTCTCCACGGCCTCCTCCTCCAGGATGTCCGGCACCGAGAGGGTCTTCCTCCTGCTGCGCTGAGGCCTCTTCGCCGGGGCGGCGGCCGCGTCGCGATCGGCTCGGTCCGACGACGGGTCGACGAGGCTCCCGCGTCGTCGGGCGCGCTGATGCTGGCCCGTGGCCCCTGTAGCTGATGGCGGTGGGTCCGCGGACGAGCGGCGGTGGGCCTCGCCTCGTCGGACTCCCGGCCGGCCGTCCTCCTCCCCCGACCGAGCCCCGGGCTCCAGGAGGCGCAGCGAGGCCAGCATGCTCCGCCGGCGGGCGCCCGGCTCGAACCTGGCCGGGGCCGGCTGCGGCACGGCGGCGGTCTCCGAGGACCTCCGCCCGCGGTCCCCCAGCCCCGGTACCTCGGTCAGTGACAAAGACATCTTCCCCCGGCCCCCGAACCGACAAGACGGAGACGAACCTTGGCCGAGAAGAACTGGTCACATCAGCAGTCGACTCTGAAAGGCGGACGGATGGTCACAAAAGCTTTAGGACGAAGCCATGTCGAACGACCATCCTCAGAATGACTCTCGATCTGTCGTCTCCACGCAGGAAGAAAATGATTCCAAGCCAGAAGTTTCCCCATAAAACCAACTGTCGACGAATTGTTCTCAGTCTACACTTATAAGCCTATAACGAAGCACTAGCAGCTTGTTTTCTCGCCCAAGCTGAGCTACTGCATGCAGTTGTTGTGTGCAGTGAGCTCAGGGCTGTCTAAACATAAAATCACGGCCTGCCTATACGTATAGTAGAAAAGTTTTTATTTTGTTGGTACACGGATCGAGCTGATGCGGTCTAAAGCCCAGGAGTGTTTGCGTTGGTAGGGTGGAGGACAATACGAGCCCCACTCACTTCATCTTGTGGGCAAATAATGAGACGGGTCGGAGAGATGGTGAACGGTTGGGCCCCATTGTCCGTGCAGCCGCGGCCTCCCAGCTTCCCCACTTGTAAGGCTTCACCTGATTCCTCCCCTTCCTCCCCTCCCCCCCCCCCCCACCCATTGCACCCCTCTTCAACGAGTGGCACTTAACGAGGCTTTCATCCGCGGGCCACAGAGCTGGGACACTCACGGAGCCGGACCTTCCTCGGAGCAAGACTGGGAAAGGAGACCGTCCTGAAGCGGAGGGTCTCGGTAAGCGCATGGGTCCAGGCCGGCCCGCGCAACGCCTTCGCGCCGGGGGGTGACGGGGCGCGTCGCGCGTTCGCCCCGCGCTTTCCCGACCGGAAACGAGCGCCGCTACTTGCAGAGGCTGGAGAAACTTATAGACAGCCACCGATTCGTTGCTGTCCGGCTTGCAAGGTCTTCACTGAAAGGTAACAGTGCCGTCCCCCTTCAGCATCTTTAAAGGCGACGGTGGTGACATTGTCTCGGTGTTTGTTTTCACTCCACTCTCTCATTACTTACCTTACACTATTGTCTCCATGATTGAATAAGCACAGTCTCTCAACTGGCTGTTCAGTTAAGAAGCTGTATCTAGTTCTTGTGGTCCCTGTGTTGTTGTTTTTTTTTGCAGCTGGGATTGTATCTTAATTGAAATGGGTTAGTGGTCCTAGGAGATGACAAGTCGATGGTGATATGTTTCTGACGGATGCCTTCATCCCTACGACAACAGTTGACTGTTCTTTGGAAGGGCTCACCTATTATATTTGCTGGTTAGATACTTATAGCTAAAATGGTTTGGCGCCGACACGTTTAAACCGGGGGCCCGTGACAAGTCCTTGCCCAGTCAAATTTCCTTGACCATTTCCATAAATCGAAATAAAGGTTGACTCGAAGCCGGCTGTAAATGATCATACACGGACAAGCTCAAAACTCTGCAGTCTTCGCAGCGAGTGGCGGTTGCACCTCTATAATATCACGCGCGCTCCGCGTTATCGGATAATGGTCGGATCGGATCGTCGGATCATTATCGGATTATTGTCGGATGGTTGTCGGATCGTCGCCGGATCGCGGCCGGACCGTGGTTTGATCGTTCACTTTATAGGAGCTGTTCAGGGCGATGAAAGTTCATCAGAAGAACAGAGTTTCTTGTTTGTGAGGGTGGGGTGGAGGGGCTGTTTCTGTGGTTTAACTTGTTTAGCGAAGATATTAACTGTCCACTACGAGATGTTTTTATTTTTGTTCTAAACGCTCTCTGTTTGTTTTCACCTTTGGGTGTTTTCTCCGGACTGACGTTGAGCAAGCCGACCCAGAGGGGGGGTTTACCAGCGGAATGCACTCGGCAGCACGTACCTGTACCTGCTCTATTGCGCTTGTTTGGCTTCAAAAACTTTCTCCTAGATAAAGAGTGATGATGGGTGGAGGGAAAGGGAGACCGAGAGGGAGAGAGGGGGAGAGGGGGGAGGGGGAGAGGGGGAGAGGGGGACAGAGAGAGGGGAACAGAGAGAGGTCGAGAGGTAGAGATACTGGATAGAGAGAGGGGGATCGATGGAGAGGGAGATGAGGTGGATAGAGAAAGGGAGAGAGAGGGGAGAGAAAGGTGATGGGGAGAGCGGGAGAGAGAGGGGGTGATAGAGAGGGAGACAGTGGGAGAGAAAGGGAGAAATAAAGGGGAAGAGAGAGGGGAGAGAGGGAGAGAGATGAGGAGGAGGTGAGAGAGACAACGGGAGACAGAGAGGGGGAATTGATTGAGTGAGAAAGTGTGTGATTCACAGAAATGATGAGAGTGAGAGAGAGAGGAGAAGATAGGGAGAGACAAAGAGGAAGACAAATAAAAACCGAGAAAGAGAAATTCAGATAGAGAGAGAGAGAGGGAGAAGGAGAAAGACATATAGAGGGAAACACACAGAGAGACAGAAACGAAGATGCAAAGAAAGGCCCAGCGAGAGAGGGGAACCGAGATACAGAGGCAGAGGGATAGAGAGAAAGAGAGACATGTAGAGACAGAGAGTCACACAGAGCAGGAGAGAGAGAAACAAACAAAGAGACGGAGAGAGACAAAGAGGCAGAGGGACGGAGAGAGACAGTGAGACAGACACACAGACCCAGAGACAGACTGAGACCTAAGGCACAGCATATGTTGGGTCAAAGCCAAAGCCTGAGCAGAATGACTTCTCCCGTTTATGCAGCTGCCATGTGGCTCAACCGGCAACCACCGAGGTAGTCTTCAGCCGAAATCTGGTCACAGATTAGCCATAGAGTCCCCCCATTGAACTCGCACATAAAAATACCGCCTTGCAGTTGTCGAAAAATAAAAAAACATAAACCCCCCACACGCGACCTGCGCGTCTATCATGCGCAGTGAAACGCCTACACGCAGACTTCCCCCCATACAGTCGTGTTTCTATCGATAAGCCCCGCCCCCTTTTAACTGATACGTCACTCACGAGCTGGTGCCCGTTTCCCTCCCCCGCCCCCCTCTCCCGCCGCGCAGGCCAGGCGCCGACGGGCACCAGTGACGGCCTGACTGATTGGCCGCGACCGCGGCTGGGGGTAAACTTTCGACCGTGGCGAGTCGGCCTGGCAGTCGCTGCGCTGGGACCCCCCTTGACTGGACGTGTGGCAAGAGCGGCTATTATACCACGCGACAGGGCAGACGATAATGGCTCCAACATCCAGACTTCTGCTGGTGGTGTTCAGCTTAGCGTGCGGTCTCTCGCGTGAGTCTCCTCTCCCTTCCTTTATTCCCCCTTTAACCTCAGTCATAAAAAAACCCAACAAGCTAGAAACTCCTTTTTTTTCCCCACGACTGTTATGAGAAGGTTCAGACATAGAATCTAGTTTGACTCGCTTTCAAGTATAGCTGTAGTTCTTCCTGGACCGATTCGTCATAATTTTCTTCGCTCTGGAGATTCTCGTTAAAGTTTCAAAAACAGGATGAATTATGTGCTCCTCCACTTTTATGAACCCACATGCAACTGTCAACGAGGGAAGTGAGCTCGCTATTACGGATAGGAAACGTTAAATGGATGAGCTTGTGCTGCGATATCGGATAACTGCGTGTGTTAGCGTGGAACGGAGACCTATCGGATGGACGTCTGAACTAAAGCAACCATACGCGGCTCTCTTCGCCTAATCTCCCACATAGACCCATTTTCCAAATGCGATCCCGACCTGACTGGATCCAGCCTTATAATAAATGGCACGCTTTCAGGGTCAAGGCCGCCGTACAAAAGCGACGCTGGTGCCGCACACATAGAGACGCTCTGAGGCCGTTTTCGAAACGAAGGCTTGGGCTCGGGCTCAGGCTTCGTCTCCGTCTGACAAAACCCGACAATCCAGGTTGTGGCTTGTTGCCGGATTTGAAGGTATGTTGGCCTGATAAGTATACAGAGTATTCACCAAGAAACTAGGGGCAAACGCTTATTTCTATAATTGCCTTAATTATAACGGGTAAGAGAAAGTGCGACCGGAAGCCTAATCCAGAGCCCAAGCCTTCATTCCGTAATCGGACTATTATAGAGACGCGCTTGATTCACTAGGAAGTCTGGCAACAGCCGCTCAATATTCCTCCACACATCTTCTCCCGCGGACGGTCATGTTCGAAGAGCGGCCCCCAGACGAATTGGACCTGGATGCAGTCTGTGTCACACCAACCCAGTGTATAGCGTCGCACGTCATTCACGCGTCAAAACATCACCTCACTTGCCCCTCGCATGGGCAGAGCCAATATTTGGGGTGCATTTTGCTTACGCAATGTCGGACCACACACGTGCCCAACTACAGTTCCCCCATGAACAAAAAAAGTTCGAATCAGTCAGAGAGGAAAAATCGTCTTCGGGCACGAGAGCATGCAGTGTACAAAATAAACAATAGATGTGGACGGGTGGGTGACGGTGAGAGGTGGGTAGAAAAAGGAGAGATGAAAACGAGTCTGGAAAATGATCGAATAAGCGAATGATCGAAGTGAGGAATGAATCACAAAAGTGATCCTACAATAAGGTTAGTACCGAGGGTGGGTGATCAAAGTCTTTTAAAAGTGAATCCGAAAGTCGGAAGATCATGCAGTCGGGAGAGTGTTGGAAAGTGATTGGTCAAAGTGTAGCATGAGATATTCACAGAGGCGGAAGATCATTACAGTGAGGATAGCCACGGAAGTGATTAGCCTAGGGTATAGACTAAAACATAATCAGGAAGTCGAAAGATGATCAAGGCGTAGAATGCGCCAGAACGTCGAAAGATCACTGACACGTGTCGAAAGTGATTGACTACAGTGTAGAATGAACGAGGATGTTGCGAGATCATACAGTAAGGAGAGTGTCGAGAGTGGATGATGGAGAATGGATCAAAACGTTGAACGAGTACACAGCACGGACAGTGCTACAGAGTGTATAGAATCCAGCATGGTATTAGTCATAGAGGATGGTACACACGAAGACTCTCTCATTTACAGCTTCTTCCCGATACGCGATCCTGGCAGCATCCTTCCGGTGCCTGAGTGATATAGTCCCATAGCCTTGCGTGCACGGTACAGTCATAATAGCCGTGCTTCAGTGTTCGCATTATATACTCCCGTGTCGACAACTCGGGCCCAGGCTGTACAAATGTACCATGGAGGAATGAATGTACACACTCCCAGCATACGCTCAATCTGCGCGGCGGCTTAATCTAAGAATTCGGTCGGGGCAACAAAGTAACGCAATGCCACATCGCTATATATATTTGTAGGGCGGTACTGTGAATGATACCGCCTCGCTGTAAGCCACTAAGTAGTTAGATAATCGATGTGAAATCACAATAGCCATGAGGCTTTACCCCCACCCCTGTCTCTATAGATATGATTTTGCGGCGCAATCCGATACGGCATTTGATAAAAAAAAAAAGATTACACAATGCTGACACAAACATTTGAGAATAGGACTGGCGTTTTTCTCCGCTTTAACTTATGGCCATATCTATTAATAGCCTTTTTGTTGACAGGTGATTGACATATTTGTTTGCCCCTCCTCATATCGGGCCAACCAAAACAGAAAAATACGACTTCCTTTCCACTTTTTTCCCACTACAGTCAGGCGACTACAATGTCTCTGTCTTTGGGGCAAGTGGTGTGGGGAGAAAAAAAAACCACACAAAATACCTTTGTGCTGTTGACCCATTAAATGCCTGCGTTTACAGGTAGGCGTGCAGAATGTAGAAACAACACCGCAATAAATCAATCGATTTCTCTACCTTGAACCTCCGACGGAGACCTCGCCGTAGAATTTTTTTTTTTAAAGGACTCGGAAGTAGGATTAGCTCACTATATAGGCATGCACTTGCCAATTATTTCAGTGGTGTTTTTTTTATCGGTATATACACCCACACACATTCTGTTTGCGAGTGTGGTTTGAAGGTCTTGCTCTCCGGTGCAATTAGCTTCGTTTGTGTCAAATTGGGGTTTGTCCTTCTTGGTCTTTCCAAACTCAAACTCAAACCAAAACCCTCTCATCGTGGTGCCCGGTGTGTACAGTATCAGTACCGCAGTGTACTGTACAATGCACATGTACAGTACATGAATCTGTTAGCCACGGCTCGCTCTATTTACACGCAGCACGACCTCTGACCTCCAACGGGGGCTTGTGGGGAGGATGGGGGACAAACGGTGGATGCATGTGTGTCGTGTGCATTTTGGGAAGAGGGGGGGGGGGGGAGGTAATCTGGTTCGCGAGGAGTCAACCCCTGATCCGGGCTCCTTTTTTTTATCTCCAAAAGGCTCCAGCTCCAACTCCGATATCCAAAATCTGAAAACATCGCGAATTGCTTTGTTGAAGTTAAAGCTTGGGTGGCCCTCTGGAACACGGAATATCTTCTCTCCATTTCTCCCGTTTTCCCGCCTTGTACGGGTACCTGAGAATGAAGACAAAGCCGGAGCCCCGGCGCTGAGCCTAAGCCGTTTTTCAGTGTGGGGGGGACGCGTGGGAGAGATCCTCGCTTGAATCCCCAGGGTTAGGTTTTCCTTGCGCATGCATGCAGAGAGCGGCTTTGTGTGGGTTATTGTGGCTGGTGAATTCGAAAATCATATCGGTCCGTCCCCAAACCATGTCGTGGGAAAGTGGAGTGACAGGGTCCCCTCAATTGGGGTGTCCAGATGCTGACTCTGTCATGGAGAGGGGTCTTACTAGAGATATTCCTCTATCCCTGTTTGTGTGCAGGGAGACTGCCAGTAAGCAGTAAGACTAACTTTAATTGTAGGGAATTAGGGAATTGTCTGAAGTTGGCCTACCGGTATAATTGCTTCCGCTGCTATCGTTGGTGGACTGTCAGCCCAAACTAACAAATAGAACTGGATCCAGCCATGTTGGCGGTGGCTAGACTTACTTCCACCAGCCACAAACAGATGTGGGAGTGGTACGATAGCCAGTCTAATTCCTCGGTCATAACAGCTATATATCTGTGCGCGGGCCGACTGATCTGACAATGGGTCGAGGGACAGAGAGACTGAAGGACTATATAGAGAGACACAGGACAGACATACAGTAGGGACAAAGAGAGGCAGAGAGACGGAGAGTAACGGAGAGAGACGGAGAGAGACGGAGAGAGACGGAGAGAGACGGAGAGAGACGGAGAGAGACGGAGAGAGACGGAGAGAGACGGAGAGAGATTGAGAGAGGCGGAGAGAGACGGAAAGAGACGGAGAGAAATAGAGAAGCGGATGGAGATGGGGAGAGACAGAGAGGCGGAGAGAGACGGAGAGAGACGGAAAGAGACTGAGAGAGACGAAGAGAGACGGATCAGAAAGAGAGAGACGGAGAGAGACGGAGAGAGACGGAGGGGGACGGAGAGAGACTGAGAGAGACGGAAAGAGACCGCGAGACGGAGGGAGATGGGGAGAGACAGAGAGACGGAGAGAGACTGAGAGAGACGGAGAGAGACGGATCAGAAAGGGAGAGAGAGACGGAGAGAGACGGAGAGAGACAGTGAGACGGAGGGAGATGGGGAGAGACAGAGAGACGGAGAGAGACTGAGAGAGACGGAGAGAGACGGATCAGAAAGAGAGAGAGAGACGGAGAGAGACGGAGAGAGACAGCGAGACGGAGGGAGATGGGGGAGAGATAGAGAGACTGAGAGAGACGGAGAGAGACGGATCAGAAAGAGAGAGACGGAGAGAGACGGAGAGAGACGGAGGAAAGCGCCAGAGATATAGAGATGATGAAAGAGAAAGAGGGAGAACTGACGCCAATAGATGCCCCGCATGCGCACCGCAACAAACCTACCCGGAGGGTCGCGTGGCTCCCTTTTCAAACAAATTCCACCTCCCGCGTTGGGGTTTGCTTCCCGCAGCCGATCCGAGCTCGGCCGGGCAGCGGTCGATGACAGAGCCTACCTCTCACACCCCCACCCTGGTCTCTCCGGTCACGACCGAGGGAGTGAGAACATTTTTTACGCCAATTTCACCGGAGTTATGCAGGTCCCGTGGGTTTAACTCGGGTGTCGACAACACAAGCCCATACACCGTCATTTCTTTTCTTCCAAACTCCACCTTTTCCCCCTCCAGCTTCCAACCTCAGATTACCCGTTGCATATTTTTTGTAATCAGAATTCTTGCCAATAGTTTGTTTTTCTTCAACCAGCTGACAATACAGACAATGGTCATAGAATCTACATGTGGCGTGGTTGGATCAGTGGAAGCCCACGTGTAGGTTGGTGAAAAGTCAACCACAGGCACCCACATTTCTGATACAAACCAGACGTGTTGGGCGAGCCATTGTGCCAGACACAACAATAACCTGTCCAAAGCGTGTAAATTACATCCACGTGCATATTTCAAATGGAAAATCGACTCCAACGCCACAATAAATCCACCCAACCCAAACCAGAACGTCTCCGGAGTTCAACTATTGGTCGGACGCAGTGTGACGTCACGGGCTTGTTGCCCGGTGGCGCTGAATGCGCGACTGCCATTGGTTGAGGTAAGCGCGACGTCACGAGCCTGTAGCGGTTCCCTATGACCGTGCCGTATACCATAGAACACCGAGGCGTTCTTTAAGAAAAACCCAAGAAGGCTGTGTTCAATGCGCAGGCCAAGGCAAGAAAACGGATGAATCCGCTACTTCCAGTGTGTCGCTATACGCTATAGCGAGAGACTTCTGGGGTTGGATTTGATGGTCCAGAAAATAAGAGCTGGTTCGATTGTCTGTATATCGTTTGATGCTGTGACAAATTGTGTGTGCCATCCCCCTGGTGTCACCCAAACCTAGATACAATTGCCAGGGAAAACCTCAGTGATCCATTTTGGATTGTGATTGCCATAACGCACGCCTTAAACGAATAGAGATGAGCATGAAATCACGTGTGTTTTGCACTGTGACCTATGGAAGTTTATCAGGCGGAGTGCACCCGTTAAAACCAGTCCAAACGACAGCGAAGAGTAGGAGAAAAGCAATCGGAATCTTCCATGGATTCTGCTCTGGGTTCAGTTACGGAAGTTTAAAGTGACCTTCCGGGTTAGCGCGTTTCCGAGTGATTTCATCAGAGAAAGACTGAATACCGTGATATTTCAGACGTGTTCCGAGTTAGTACCACACAGAAGACGTCTTTCTCCGATACCGTATCTCAGAAATCCGTCTTTCTCCGATACCGTATTTTGGAAAGACGTCTTTCCCGATTTCGTATATCGGAAAGGCGTCTTTCTCTCATACCGTATCTCAGAAATCCGTCTTTCTCCGATACCGTATCTCAGAAATCCGTCTTTGTCCGATACCGTATCCTGGAAAGACGTCTTTCCCGATTTCGTATATCGGAAATCCGTCTTTCCCCGATTTCGTATCTCGGAAAGACGTCTTACCGAGATACGGTATCAGAGACACGTCTGAAATATCAAGGTATTCCGCCTTTCTCTGATGAAATAACTCGGAAACGCGGTAACTTGGAAGGCCACTTTAAGCTTCCGTATTCAGTAGCCTACACTATAGAGTCAGCACGCGTCACATTGTGCACGCACACCGCGTACCGCTCTTCACGGGAGGAGCGATAGAATGACACGTGACATTATCAACGTTACTTTCAGTCAGAACGCCAGGGCGTGGTGGGTGTGCGTGCGTGCATTAATGTGGGGTCCGCGCTCGTCGAACGTTGTCGGCAGGCTCCGTGTTGTTTGCTGGCTGTGCAGCACCCTCCGTTTGGCACACTGCCTGCCAGTCCCTCCGCCGCCGATGCTGAAGGCGTCTCGAAATCATGCACGCGGAAGGCCCAACGGAAACGAGAATTTCAGCACACGGTCTGAAAACGATTGAAACCCCCCTCCTCCCCTCCCCGCCAAAGTAGAGAATTACCTTAAAGCAGTCTGCTGGCACAAAGTACCAATCGTTTGGTCACTTCAGCCAGTAAGCACTTTGCAACATTTATATTAGTTTGTCACATTTTTTTTCAAAGGAAAGAAAAACTGACTTTGACTTGATCGAGATTCGAAGCAATGGCTATCAAGGGCTGTATATAATAGCCCAGATTGTACACTACAGTAATTAGATTACAGTACCATAGGCCTATTTATGTTTTCTTTGTCTATTTTTAGTGTGTTAAACATTATCATCCAACGTGTATACCATTATAGGCCCTATTCTTCACACTGTTTTGTTGTGTATCCAGGTAACCAGCTTGAAGATGGTCATGCAGGTTGCAAGCTGCTAATAACTTGACTAACTTCACTGATGACTCAAAATACTTCAAATTTAAAAATCCCGAGAGGGCCTGGCGTTTTGGAATCAGCAGGGCATTTCCCTCAAAGGCAGGAAAAGAGACATAGAGTTTTTACCAAGCAAATTCTACTAACCTCATTCCATTGGGAAAAAGTGATGCACCATAGTACGCGCCGACAGCTGGAATTACAGAGAAGGGCTTCACAGAGCCATTGCGAACACGAAGAACATCGTATACGATTCTACATCCTGCGCACCCAGACACTTAGAGCTAAAGTCCGTGCCCCGTACACACCTATAATAACAACAAAATCGCTCGACTCCTCGATCGTCATTCAACTTCAGGATATGATATGATACGGTCCACTGAGCGGTTCTCTGAACCAGGCTTCGACCACAGGACAACTTACAGTCGCCCAGTTTCTCCTGGGCCGTTCGAAAAGCCACTGTGGCGCTAGAATGATTATCTATCCAAAAGTGGGTATTTTTGGAGGGGCCATCGGAATCGTTCAAATCCACACGGTCTTTGTTGTTTGTTAGCCTTATCAGGTATATAGACGAGGTTGCCACTCACCACTCGCTGCAGTTTGTTTTATTCATTAATCCTATATCGACTACTGCTCGGCTTAAGTGCTGCTGGTTATTAAAGGTGTTAACGCTGTCTCCCTCCCGAACAGAAATGAGACTTTGAACCGCGCAGGACAATGGGGGTAAATAGCAACCGAGAATTAAAAAAACCGGGGTAAACGTAAGAGGAAGTGGTTCTTGGTCCACCTTTTCACGCTGATTGACTTCGTCGGCTTGCTTGGTGTAGGGCCTATAGCACTAAAAAGAAAAAGTACCGAATGTTGACTCGAATGTTTGGTCTCCAATGCGAATGCCACTTCATATCACAAACCCGCGCGCTTAGTAACGGGGAGCTTATGCGTGGTACTCCGCTGTATCTCCCCATTTTACATTAAACACAATGGGTCTACCTCGGGGACCAGGCAACATACCAATACGTGCCCATGACACATCGAATTCATGTTCGCTGAAACGTGCTCAAACCATTGACAACCTGGGTAACACACACACACACACATACCCACACACACGCACCCACCCGCAACCACAACCCCACAAGAAACCCACGACTTGTCTAATATTTTCTTCGTTCGACCCGATGACAGGTATGCGGGGCATGCGTGGAGTGCTCCGTACTTGTCATCGTTCTACGTCTGCGAGACCCACGCAGTCCGCGTTGCCGCAAGATTTACCGATTATCGGCACCGGGAATCGAGCGGAGCGCACCCCTCCGTGACCTCTGGGCAAACCTCGATTATGTTCACACGGGGCCCCCTTGCGTGGAATGCTCGGCATGAGGGTCGTCCCCCTACGATCCCACCTCCGCCGCGCACCCCCGGCCCTGCGGGTAGACCGTTTTGTCAGCGACCGCCGCTTTTCTTGGCGGTTCGGTGCTTGGCGTTTCCATGGTGATTTATCACCAGGGGGATACTGTTCCCGTGAACGTGTCGCCAGGTGACCCGGTTGTTTTGAGGTCTGTCAAGGGAACCCAGTTTTGATTAAAGTTACACAATGCTTGGCATGTTTCTTTCCGTCAGAGTATAGAGCTTTCCTCGGTTCGTGCCCAGGCAGTGCTAATAATATCTCACTAACTTAAGCCGCGTCCGCACTGGACTTAAAATGGGTAAACTAACCGAGCAAATGGGTAAATTGACCATTTTAAGTCCAGTGCGGACAGCCAGAAAGTTTTCCTCCCAGGTAACTTACCCGACTCCAGTGGGTAGTTTAACCAACCAACTTCTGCCCGGTTAAATTGACCAGGTCAGTTTAACCGAGCCGAAAAGTCCAATCCGGACACGACGTCTCGGTAAACGACTCGGTAAAAAACCACACCCGGCGCCCCGCATTGTCAGAGGCCCTAAATACCACGTGACGTGCCATGGTCCCAATACAACAATGTTGTTTACTTGTCGAGCAGGGTCGACGTGTCGTAGTTTTATGGTATTTACATCCGGTGAAAGGTCACCACCATAGCGCCCTCTTGCGTTTATACGCGCCAGTCGGTTAGTTTTACTGCGTCGTCTCGGTTAGTTTACCCGAGTCGAAAGTCCAAGTGCGGACGCCGGGAAGATTTACCCATTGGAATGTTACCCACGGGCTCGGTAAAAAATAAGTCCAGTGCGGACGCGGCTTTAGTCTTGAGACAGACAGAGCCACTTCAAGGAGAACTTCACTGTGTTATGTTTCTAGACTCGCTGTCTTATTGATAATTGCTATTGCCCACTCTACTGGGATATATCCTAACCGTAGTGTTGGGCCTAATAAGTGTGATCCAATGATAGCTTAGGCGAGGCTGAGCATACACAACGGTGTATATAATAGTCTCTGGTTGAATGAGATTTGAAGGTTGGCATGGCGAGAATATCAGGATAAATAGGTTTGCGGAGACACCATGTAAATTCTCTTTTGTGAGTAAGTGTGGTTCTGAAAAGAACCGGAGGAACTCGACGTTTCGAACAGTATACTCTGCTCGTCTTCAGGAGAATGCTGGATTCCAACTGGGAGTGTGGCTTATGTAGTGTGGAGAGGGATCCTGGTGAGGGGATTAGCTCAATGGAGGGTGAAGGCGGGAAATGTAAAGGCGGGAACAAGGGGATGCTGCACAGGATCCTAGTTTAGGGTGTACTGTGTGTGTGTTCACTCATGTGTGTCATAAGTGATGGACTGCTAGGGGAGTGAACAACTGTAACCGAGGGGGAAACTAGTGGGAGGGGGGCCTACTTGTCCTAGGGTATAGGAGACCCAGCAGACCGGGGGGGGGGGGTTGAGGATAGGGCGCCAGATGTCGCTGATGTTAACACCTATGTCTTGGGGGACAGTGTTATGTTTAGTCTCTGGTTGGCGTTCACTTGAATTCGTTGTTTATAACCAAGCGCACTTCAAGAAGGATTTGCGCCCACTGCACTCGACGGGTAGTTGAACACTGTGCTCCGTGCTCTCCTGCCGACAAATGACAGGCAGCTCCGGAGGGATTGGAACCCGCGAATCCTGCTTTGTGGTGCAGACGTTTCGACCGCGCTGCTTCCAGCGAGCTGGTCGAGGTCGTGTGTTGGATTCGAATCTCCCTAGCGCCGGGTACCGCGCTGCCGGCTAGGTGATAGATTATATACTGATTAAAAGCATCATTGACCCTAACTGTATTAGGAGCAAAACCAACTTGAAGTCAGGTTTGTTGTATTGCAACACATTGGTCTGAGCAAAACCAAGTGGTGAGCCAAGTCGTGTGCCCAACACTCTGGGCTGCATTATGGCAGTAACAACCAAGAACTGGTTATTATGCCGCTGAGTTTCCTCTCAGACTGGCAATTTGTAGTTATAGGTAACTACGCGGGATCGTTAACCCAGCCCTATAGGGCTGGGCCTAACTCTCATTGAATGACGCTATACCAATTGATATTTTGACCGACGTGTGTGCAGCTCACCGGTGTCAACACGCCCTTCAACGTGAACATACTCAACGTGAACAAACTTGGTTCGATTATTATCCAGTGTTTTGTGCTTAATAGTGCCGCCTTGATTCCATTCCACAGACGGAGCGGACCGGCTACCGATCTCGGCCCAGGTGGCTCGCATGCAGTCTCAGATCGACATCCTGCGCAGGGACGTGGACCACTTGCTCGGGGAGCTGTACCGAACGAGCCAGCCGGAGCCGGTCAATCTGGAAGGTATCGTAACGAGTCAGTGCGTTCGATTAGTATAGCGTAGCCGGGTATACTCGGGTTATCCGGCGAGTGACCCCGCTTTCACGCTGAGTATAACGGGCCGTTTTCGAAACGAAAGCTTATGCTCGGGCTTAGGCTTCGGTCATATTTGTCTTACTCGCAAGCATCTAAAAAAGAAGCGTTTGGCCCGGGTTTCTTGGGGATACCTATCAAGCCAACATACCTTCAAATTCTGAAAAACCACAACCATGATTTTCAGGTTTTGTTCAGACGGAGACGAAGCCTGAGCCCGAGCCTAAGCCTTCATTTCGTAGACGGCCCAAGTAAGATCCGGGGCTTCTCCGCGTAAACCCCGGTGAAGCTAATCGAACACCTATACATACCGAATACATACAAATCGTATACGCGTGTTTCGGGTTGCAGCATGTACATACCAATTCGAGCATGCGTAGTGTGTGAGCTGCCATAGCAGGGGGCCATTTGGGGTGTGGAGCGATCGTTGGAAACGGATTGTCCAGCGCTGAAAAATCACGCAATATCTGATACCATCCGTGACAAAACTGACGAGTATATAAGTCATTTCTCAAATTTGGTATGTCCGGAAATTGGGCACTTCCCAAATGGCGTACCCTCGCTTTAAAACGTGTCTCCCCTGTCATTCATACGATAGAGCGTTGTGATCGGACGAGGTTACCCCTCATCTGGCATTTTTTATTGGTCTGATCTCTGAGATCTGGTATTATTTGGTTCGACTTCGGGGAGGTGTATTCCAGCGTCCCCGATCGTTATTCATCGGGAAATGTTTGTTTATTTGCTCGAGGCAAGTCCGGTCATATTTCTGCTGTCAAGCTCGCAAACGAAAGCGACAATATCGCTGTTCTTGCCGATGAGAGGCGTAAATTAAGCACCAATTTGACACTGAAGGCTGCGCCAGTGCCGTGATCCTGCACAGTCTATTTCTCCCGCGGGAAAAAAAGGCAATATTTCAACATCAACGCGCCGCCAATAAAAAGGTGTTTTCATCAGTATTTTATCTCGACTTCTGCCGTCAAAGAGTGACATTGATTTAAAGCCCCCGACCCCCAGCACCGGAAAAAAAAAGATTGGGCCAAAAAGTGTTGCCTAACAATGTTCATACCAAAAATTGTAGTTTTTATCAATAAAATAGTGCTTTTTAGCAAAAACAGAGTGGGTTTGTGGTTCATATTCACAATCCATTTTCTGCGCGTTATTAACCAAAAATACCAAGTATACAGTATTGATATTATGACTAACGTTTGTCCTAACTGCTGTTGAACATTTTCTAAACGATTATTAGGTAGTGTGTTCAAGTAAGTTTGATTGTGTTCTGCATTGCTCTGTACTATACAGGAGATGGATACACGTACGCCCATTGCAGAATGGTCCCCAATGGCATCTACGACCCAGACACGTATGAGCCCCTCGTGGGCGACATCGATATGAGGCAGAGGGTACGTATAAGGCCTACACTAGCCGGCAGGTCAGAGCGAGCTCGTCTGAGCAGCCCCGACCCCAAACGGGGGTCAGGTCCGACCCCGAAAGCGGCTCGGGCCCGATTAATGGTCGGGCCCGGGTCATGTCAAACTCAGGAACGGATTTGATCCGACCCAGGAACGGATCAGGTCCGACCCAGGAACGGGTCAGGTGCGTCCCATAGGCGGATCAGGTCCAACCCAGGGACGGGTCAGGTCTGACCCAGGAACAGGTCAGGTGCGTCCCATAAACGGATCAGGTCCAACCCAGGGACGGGTCAGGTCTGACCCAGGAACAGGTCAGGTGCGTCCCATAAACAGATCAGGTCCAACCCAGGAACGGGTCAGGTCTGACCCAGGAACGGGTCAGGTCCAACCCAGGAACGGGTCAGGTCTGACCCAGGAACGGGTCAGGTCTGACCCAGGAACGGGTCAGGTCTGACCCAGGAACGGGTCAGGTCCGACCCAGGAACGGGTCAGGTCCGACCCATAAACAGATCAGGTCTTACCCAGGAACGGATCAGGTCCGACCAAGGAACGGGTCAGATCTGACCCGCAATTCAGGCAGATTGTTATACCTTGGACGAGTTTGGACCCGACACGGAATGAAACGGGTCAGGTCCGAACCAGGAAAGGGTCAGGTCCGACCCAAGAACGGATCAGGTCCGACCCTGGCGCGGGTCAGGTGCGACCCGGAATTCAGGCACATCTTATACCTTGAACGAGTTTGGATCCGACACGGAATGTTATCGGTTCTGACCCCGACCATATTATCGGGTCAGTCACATAATGAATCGGATTTGACCTTGAATGAGTCAGTTTCGACACGGAAAGATTCTATTTTGATCTTTGAACGAATCGAGTCAGATTTGACATGAACGTGTACAGATTCGACCGAATCATCTTTTGGCACTGAATGAGTACATTGTAACCCTTAGGCCTAATGAAGTCAGCTTTGACCTCGACGCAAAATCAGCCCCGACATAGAATGAAGTCAGGGTTGTGTTTTTTTCACCCTTTTTGCCAGACCCAGGTCTGACTCCATCATATTCAAATATCCACCCACAGTAGGTGGTCGCCTCGACTAATTATCGGCTAATACAGCAGGCCTTAAGATCAAATGGAGGTCTCATGGTTTTGAGACTATTTGGACGCTTCGCATCTCCATATTATTGGTATCAAGTTCCCTCTATCCCCCTCTCCCTCTCTCCCTCTCTCCCTCTCCCCCTATCTCCCCCTCTCCCTCTCTCCTCCCTCTCTTCTCTCCCCCTCTCCCCCTCCCCCTCTCCCCCCTCTCCCTCTCTCCCTCTCTCCCTCTCTTCTCTCCCCCTCTCCCCCTCTCCCTCTTTTCTTCTCTCCCTCTCTCCCTCTCCCCCCTCTCCCTCTCTCCCCCTCTCCCCTCTCTTCCTCTCTCCCTCTCTCCCTCTCTCCCTCCCTCTCTCCCCTCTCCCTCTCGCCCTCCATCTCTCCCTCTCTCCCTCTCTCCCTCTCTCCCTCTCTCCCTCTCTCCCTCTCTCCCTCTCTCCATCCCTCTCTCCCCTCTCCATCTCTCCCCCTCCCCCTCTCTCCCTCTCCCCCGTCTCCCACTCTCTCTCTCACTCCCTCTCATGCTCTCTCGTTCGCTCCCTCCCTCTGTTTCTCTCTCCCACGTATGGGGTCACACTATCTAATGCAGGCCGCGGGAGGTCAGATGGACGTCAAAGTCTTCCTGTACGGCTTCATGACCCCAAAGAGTCGCCACGCCATCCACGTGCACGAGTACGGAGACCTGAGGGTGGGCTGCGACTCGGCCGGGGGTCACTACAACCCCCGGGGCAACAACCACAGCGCCCCCTACGACCAAGATAGGTGAGTAGAGTTGGGCGAGAGAAAGAGAGTGAAGCAGCAACGCGCATGTTATACTGCAATAAATGCTTGAATACTTCACGTGCCGTTTTTATCGAGCCGCTTCAGGTATAGGGGGTTCTGCGTGGCTTATATGATAGCAATCCAGACGGGTCGTTGTCACAACAGGCAATGATCCGTTGTAGCTACAATGAGTACTGTTGGTTGAATCAACTTCCGCATATAGATCGACAATAATTACATTTTCGCTTGATAGGTAATGCAAATTTTGATTCTACAATTGACGATTGTTTGTTCAGTTGTAACTATAGCACATGCTTGGCTTAAAAGACCGAGCTGTATCCGGCCAGGTAACCACCTTCGTGTGAAGTGCTACAGCGATCTCACTTTTGACTGACTGGACAATGGCATGGTAAAGATATAAGCTGCATTTGTTTATTTCGAGATTTGTAGGGTTCACGGCTACACTTTAAAACCGGTGGACAATGTCGAACCAATACTTTGACACGCGTTGTCAAAACATAGACTGGTAAAATTACAAGTAAAACTTATCTTGCCACTGTATTCATAACGTACAGTAGGCCTTAGCCGTTCAGAAACGGACGTGATAAAGAATAGTATTCCTCTGTTGACCCTCTATACCGATGTTTGTATTTTCTCGAAACAAACGGCAACTGGTTCTAACATGCATGGAATAAAGTAAATGAGATCAGGAGTTAATTGCCAAGACCACTCACCGACTTAATAGATGGACCCTGAGCTCAAATTACACAACGATTGTATATAATTTACAGCAGCAAACCTTTTCTGATGTGAGGATCGCAATCCAAATGGGTTTCGTGCCCCTTCGGTAGTGGTGCTTTTGCATCGAGAAATTGTCAAATGTAAACCGATACATGGTTTAACGTGCGCATGCATAACAATTAGACAAGCGCACGTTGTTTGGGCGAGCTATACAGTTAACCACTTGGGAAGGCCCCCGCCTATCAAGGGCTGGGTGTCTCAGGTGGTGAGAGAGCCGCCGCTCTAAACTATAGAGGCTTGGTCGTATCCTGTCTACTGTCTTTGCCGGGGTGATGCTGTCCGTCTGAGCCAAGAGAAGCTCTAGACGAAGCGTCTTGGGAATGTTCTACCATTTATGTGACCCGGCACAGCATAATGAGGAATAACCCCCACTTTTGAGATTTTGAGATTTTCTAATGATGTGAAAGAGTATACACCATTAGCTCTCAAATGATATCGAAATTATTTCCGTGTGAACTTTGTTGCAAATAGTACAAGGGGACACAATATAGCAGCACCAGTCTAACTCCTCGAAAGCGGCCATTCAAAAAGGCAGGAACTTTACATTTTCATGAAAACAGTACACAGGCACTTCCCCAAAATCATCGTTTTTTCAACATTTAGAGACGGATTTCTGAAAAATCCTTTGGACATAATATCCTCCAATACATAAACTTTCCGAAAAAAAAAGAAAAAAAAAGTTGTTTTTTTTATCGAAATTGAGAAGATACTTTGACTTCAGGCGTTGTCTACTCGAAAAGTGTTTTAGTGGGATATTCCTCATGTCGCTGTGCCGGGTCACATTATGGCCTCAACCTCCAGGAGGGGAATGACGTGTACCACGGATGCTTGATTCAGTACACGTTCAATTACCTCTATACTTAAACTATATACTGAAACAACTTCACTGGCTCCCGATTTCTCAACGGATCATCTTTAGGTTGGCACTTTTTGTCCACAAAGCACTCAACGGCAGAGCTCCGGCCTATACATTTCCGATTTACTTCAAGCTTAAGGCCGCCGCACACGAGAGCTATCTGCTGAGCAAAAATTCTCTCGAGGTCGTTAGCTCAGCACGTAGCTCACCGTGTGCGCTGAACTGTTGGTGAGATTTCTGTCTCAAGAGGCCGTGAGACCAATATCTATCCTGTTTGCTTGTTTTCTCCTCTTGTGGTTGAAAACTCATCGTGTGCGGCGACTTGAACTACGTGCTGAGCACAAAAATCACAACTGGCCAATGAAAGCGCACGCTCTGTTCACGTGATAGCTTCCAAAAATAGATTATTTTTTTGCTCAGCACGTAGCTCAAGTCGCCGCACAGGATGAGTTTTCATCCACGAGAGGCAAAAAAATCAAACAGAATAGATATTGGTCTCACGGCCTCTTGAAGCAGAAATTTCACCAAAAGTTCATCGCACACGGTGAGCTACGTGCTGAGCTAATGACCTCGAGAGACTTTTTGCTCAGCAGATAGCTCTCGTGTGCGGCGGACTTTATACTCCCGTAAGAAATCTACGATCCAGAAACATTCTACAGAACTTCTCAAGGAACACAAGTCTGGGCACTCCTGTGGTGACGGGTCCTTTTCTGTGGCAGCTCCTCACCTCTGCAACCCGCCACCTCTCCACATGAGATCTTGATCTTGTACTACAAAATTTAAATCGCTACTAAAGACACATCCAACGACACACGTTTTCACTGACTGCTTTGTTCTTCTCTATTACTCCCATACTTCTTGTCTTCGAGTTTTGCTGCGCCTTGAACCACCCAACATGGTGGATATGCGATAGATGATAGATATAATTACGTGTACTAATATCATTATTAAGCGTTCTTTACTTCCCTCACTCCTCCCTGAGATTTGATCTCCCCAATTTGATCTCCCCGTGATCCCTCGAGTAAGTCCCCCACTGATTGGCCTGTCTCTTGATCTCACCCTGGTCTGTCCACGGGCTTTCCCCCTTGCTCCACCTCCTGTCATCTGCACATGTAGGCCTAGTATAGGCCTAATTGGTTATCTCCTCTCAGTCTAGTCTGCCTGTGGGGAATGAAAGGTCCCGCTAGGATCAGTTTCCTCCGCCTTGCTGATGAATGCAATTTCATTTATCGTGCACCCGTTTCGACTACCCACCGTCAGTAAGAAGCGGGGCTGGTGGTGAAACCAGCCCCGCTTGTTAGTCGAATCGGGTGCATCTATTCAGCTATTGACCCTTTTCACGTAACGTCATGCTGGGTCGCCTTACAATGGCAGCGCACAGTGGAAACATCAGTTGGACCATTATGGTTGTGCGCACACTTTCCGTAAAAAAAAGCTGTCCAAAGTGGCGGCAGCGCTTTTGTTTGGTCTATCTATCTATCTATTTCCATCAGGTCGGTTTCGGCCCCTGGTGACCATGTTGACAAGTAGCCTCCATGCTGATCTGTCCGTTGTTGTTCGAATTGTCTCTATGGGGGGTCGGCCCACTCTTGCCAGAATGTTGTCCCACCATCTTGTTCTTGGTCTTCCGCGTCCCCTTTTGCCCTCCATCTTTCCTTGCATGATAATCTTTTCAAGGCTGTTGTCAGCTCTCATGATATGACCGAAGTAAGTCAATCTACCCTTGTCTATGAAGTTTTGTTTGGTCACTTGGGTGAAAAAGGTCTATAGATCCCGTCACAATGTGCACGTCCCATTCACCCGCACTCTGTATTCCAGCTCCACTCTTTTCGTTCCTGTGGTCCTCATCTGTGGTACACCATTGATGACGAACTTAGAACAATGCAGTCCGTACGATGGGCCGTTTCAAGTCCTAATACAAAAGAACGCTCCTCTAGCAATGTGTAGCTTAGCTAGCTCTCCTTAGATACACTGTCTTGTCCTTCGTTTTTCGTCATCTTTTCTGTTCAACATTGTTTACTATAGCATTGCCATCGCTACTTTGCTTTGGTTTTGATTATCCAGTCTTAGTCGTATTGTTTGTCTTGTATTACCTTGTCTGTTTGTCTTGTGTCAACTTGTCTGTTTGTCTTGTGTCAACTTGTCTGTTTGTCTTGTATTAACTTGTCTGTTTGTCGTAAAGTGATATACAATAATGTTGCAAACTGCTTACTGACTAAAATTACCAAATGCAAAACTCAAATTTAGTGGGCCTGACGTTTTGATCCTAGCAGGACCATTGCCTAGCAGAACTCTGCCTTTAGTTTGAGAAAGGTCCTGTTAGTATCGAAACGTCGGGCCCACTAAATTGTGTCTGTTTGTCGTGTATTAACTTGTCTGTTTGTCTTGGAATACCCTGTCTGTTTGTTCTTGGATTTGCGTCTAATTGTATGTAAAGGCTGTTCTCTACAAGCCTGGGCTTATAAGAGGAGCCCCATACTTCCTTTCCCTCGTTAATTTTGAGTCCTTTAGATATTTCCAGTTTGTGTTATAACTTTCTTATTTTTATTATATTAGTCTTTGCCGGGGTGTGGGCGCCAGTCAGAACCAATTCAACCATTAGCTGCCTGTATCTCCAGGGATCACACCCCCGCTTTCATTCAGATCATGACATAAATGATGGATTGAATTGAATTCGTTCATACATTGATTTTCAATGCTATTTTCAATGCGTGTAATTTGTTTTTTTTAACTGATGTGTGTATTCATTCTATGCATCTATTCAGGCACGTGGGTGACTGGGGCAATATCGACGTGGACGACTTTGGGATGGTGGACCACACGTTCTCGGACAAAGTGGCCTCGCTCGTCGGGCCCGAAAGCATTCTGGGACGGACCATCGTGGTGAGTCAACCGGGAACGGTCTGGCCTGATGGCCGCGATATTTTTTTTTCCGTTCCACATGTGTGACCCGGCACAACGACATGAGGAATATCCCACCAAAACACTTTTTGAGTAAACAACGCCTGAAGTTAAAGTATCTTCACAATACGATCACAAATCAAATTTCTTTTTTTTCTTTATTCGGAAATTTAAGTATTAGAGGATATTATATATTGCTATCATTTGAAAGCTAATGGTATACTCTTTCACATCATTAGAAAACCTCAAAATCTAAAAAGTGGGGGTTATTCCTCATTATGCTGTGCCGGGTCACATATTCGCAAAGGGCCCGTATGTTTGTGCTCAAACAAAGTATGACGAATTGAGTCTCAGTTCACTCAGATTGTTAACGTACGTTGTATTCGCTGTGCAGAAAGCTTTATTGGCTATGCAGAAAGCCTATCCCTAGCTTTAACTTCAACTGGTATAGCTCCCTCCCCTACACCTTGCCCCCCCCCCCCCCACTCCGTAAATTGTTTGTGACCAAACATATGGGCCCATAGCGAATAATGTGGTACGGAACAAAATTGCAGCCTGGCCGGCCTGGTGGGCACCAGCGACATTGCACTGTCTATAATGCTATGTAGCATCGAGTGCTTCTTTAGTCGCCAGGCAGGAAGGAGCACTGGAGTCACACGGCATGGGTCTGGCCCGCTGGGCACCAGCGATAGTGACCCGACTATAACGCAAGGCGAGTGCTTCTCTAGTCGCCAGGCAGGAAGCTCCGAGCCCTCTCGGGACCGCATCCCCCCTCCACTCAAAACGAGGGGAAGCACAAAATTAATGTAATTAGTGGCATTAATCCAGCGTCTCGGCTGACTCATTTTTAAAGTTAACATGCGTGGGCATTAAAGGATCATCACTGAGGGAAATTGACTTCCACAGGATCTTGTCCCACAAAGATAAAAACAAAAATGAGAGGGAATTGCGATCAACTGTGCCTTGTGTCGTGGCTTTCATTCCCACTCCAGATTTTGTTTTTCGACAATTACGGCTTTCGGGCTTAATGAATCACTATTGGCTGATAGCCGTTCTATGCTGGTCTGTTTTGCTATTTTTTGGTCTGCTGTGCTCTGCTCTGCTCTGCCCGACTGTATAGTGATTTGCTTTGCTGTGTTGTACTGTGCTTTGGCCTGGCCTGGCCTGCCCTGCCCTGGCCTGCCCTGTCCCTGTGCCTTTCCATGCATTTCCCTACCTTTCCCTGCCTTTCCCTGCCTTTCCCTGCCTTTCCCTGCCTTTCCCTGCCTTTCCCTACCTTTCCCTGCCTTTCCCTGCCTTTCCCTGCCTTTCCCTGCCTTTCCCTGCCTTTCCCTGCCTTTCCCTGCCTTTCCCTACCTTTCCCTGCCTTTCCCTACCTTTCCCTGCCTTTCCCTACCTTTCCCTGCCTTTCCCTGCCTTTCCCTGCCTTCCCCTGCCTTTCCCTACCTTTCCCTACCTTTCCCTGCCTTTCCCTGCCTTTCCCTACCTTTCCCTACCTTTCCCTACCTTTCCCTACCTTTCCCTGCCTTTCCCTGCCTTTCCCTGCCTTTCCCTGCCTTTCCCTGCCTTTCCCTACCTTTCCCTGCCTTTCCCTACCTTTCCCTGCCTTTCCCTACCTTTCCCTGCCTTTCCCTGCCTTTCCCTGCCTTTCCCTGCCTTTCCCTGCCTTTCCCTGCCTTTCCCTATACCTTTCCCTGCCTTTCTCTGCCCTGTTTTTGTTTTACTCCTCTGCTCTGAACAGACGATTGTGGTAAAGTGTTTCTCGTGATTGCCACTATAACCAAGTGTCCTCATCCCACGCATGCCTTTCTCTATGTCTACCGTGTCTGTAGATTCACATCGGCGAGGACGACCTGGGTAAGGGAGACGACCCCGGTAGTAGGCGGACAGGGAACGCTGGAGGGCGCCTTGGTTGCTGCGTCATAGGCCGCGCAGATGGAACCGCTTGGGTTGGACTATAAAACAAAGATAACAATTCCGAAACCATGGCTTGGGGTCTGGCTGTGGCTTTGGTGCAGCCATTGCTGGTTTCCCCTTGTGAGTAAAATGGGCCCCAATTGCGGCTGAGTATAGCTACGACATCGATTTTGAAAGCATTTTGGGTTTTTTTGCAAAGTAAGAATGGCAAAGGCAGAAACACATTTTGCGTTCAGATATAGCAGACCGCGGGAGTAGGGAGAAACGAAAGGGACAGTCGTGCAGGGGAGAGGGGGGAATCTGTCGAGAAATGGAAGAAGTTTTTCTTAGATAGTAGGGCAACAAGTTGTCAGCCTCGGCGGAAAAAAACAACCGACAGACTGCATCTGATGTGTCGATAATTTTCAACAACAAATGTCTGAGCCTGAGACCAAGCCATGGTTTCTTTCTAAAAAAAAATAAAAAATAATAAAATAATAATAATTCTCTACAAAATAAGATGACACATGAACGAGTCTCCGGAGTTTACAAGGTAATGGACATCACTGGTCGTGCATGCCCCGCATCCAATGGTCTTTAATACTCGCAAAGTATACACAGAAATTGTACAGAGAGAAAAATGATAGTGATCTTTGTGACCCTTCTTTCGGATGGTTTACTTAAAGAGAGTCATAACAAAAGAGGTAAGGAATCGCAATTACACTCACGGTGGGTTTTATTTCGGTAGTAAACTTCAACTTGTGACATGTTGATACTTCACTCCGAAATTTGGGGCAGAGAGAAATCAGTGATCCTATCGACACAATGCCATTCATTTCCGCTAATGAATTAATTTGTCAAATGGAAACTCACGATACCGAACTAATACCAATAATATCCAAGCAGTATTCTTTTAAGTTTCCTAAAAGATGAACAAAATTGCTTAATTTTGATAGCGATTAAGTCTTTGAATCGGGCATGATTTATTTTATGTATAGTCTTTTGTATACAATTAACTTTAGAGTCGCGCGTGTACCTTTCCGTCTCGATATTTGCTGCTTATTTCCCAGTATTTTGTTTCTAATGTCTTATCTTCAACTTTAATAAAAAAAAAAAACTATTATGTGCCACTTGAGATGCCTGTATCAGAAACATTCGAGCGAGCATTTGGAACAGAAATGCTTCGGATAAAAAAAAATCATGATAATCTGCGAGGTCGATGAAGCGCGCTTAGTTCGATCTTCCTTGATTCGTGTATTAAAAAAAAACCCGCAGTGGCTGTTGTTACGGCAGTCGTCCGTGTGGTTCCCTGACTTGATTGTATTTCGTCAGCATTGTAGGCTGGTAGAACCAGTCTATTAGCTGATAGTCTGGTTCCAAGAGCTAAACATCCTGACAAAAACTGTGAAGTCAGGGAACCACACGGACGACTGCCGTAACAACAGCCACTGCGTAAACAAAAAAAACCGGTGCTGAGATCTGCAGGCATTAATTTCGTTTCCACCGAGTTGGTGAAAGAGAGTGCTCCCGTGAGAAGGCGAAATTGGCGAAATTGATAATTCGAGTGGAAGAGAGCATAGGGATTCGATCAGAAAGGTCCAAAGCAGAAACGTCCAACGTGGGCGCTCTGCCCAGTGTCGTCCCTCATCCGATTTCCGTTGCACGGATACGTTTCAGAAGAGTATTGATTAGAGTTGACCCAGTCCGCTAAGGAGTTGGATGTTCGGCCGCTGTTAACAACTGTTACACTATGATTATCTGAACAGTGAAAAAGGGGTGAAAATGTCATTTCGCCGTGAATCTAAAAAGTCACACTGATTTCATGGTGCATATTACAGTGAAATCACCATGAAAATAATCCCTTCTCTGACCTGATAAGGACATCTTCCGTGAATATCTAGGGTGGCAAGCTCCAGCCTTGAGAGATGGCTAATTCAAATACCAGTATAGGGACCACCAGCCCCCATAGGGATACTGTATGGTGTCCTTGTAACTGTCACTCCCAGATTGCCTAAATTGCCTCTAGCCATTTACCACCAGGGATATGGCCTTGGAGACCACTGGTGAAAACACCGGGAAAATGACTCGGCTAACTGTGTGCCATGAAATAGGGTTGAAAACACAGTGAATTTTCCTTTCACGGCTAAATGACATTTTCACCCCATTTTAACGGTTTAGATGTTCATAGTGTTAGGAGTTGGGGGAGGGGCGATCTCCGCCATTCTGACACTCCCAATTATACTCGGTTCATTGGTTTTGTTCCCTGGTTTCTTGACATTTTTATCTCTTGCTCGTGCTACTGTTGAGATGCGAGTACTATCGCGATGGCGGCTTCTGGCTTCAGAGGCACAGAGCACGAGCACGCTATTATGCTCGTTTAGAAAAGGGAGCAATATTGGTACACATTTTTTGTTGAGGCTTTGCATTTCGTTTTAAGAATAGAGTTACATGAAGGTAAATGCGGTGCGCTATGATTTAATAGCCAATCATAATTGCCCTAACCGATTCTTGGTAATGACCGCCAATCCAGACCCATGGTTCATATGACGAAATGCGATCGCTAACATGACGACTACTGGCGACATTTGCTGGGTAGAAGAGAGGCCTGGTCCACCGTCAAAAGAGGGCGCTACCCCTGTGTGTAACTGGCGCCAGTGCAATTCATGCGAAGATCATCACTGCGGAGTTCGAAGGTATCCCGCCCCATTTTTTTTGAGGTTGGGTCCGTGCCAGCTCAATGCATGTCGGATATCGGCGGCCCCGCGCGACACGCCCTCGTCAGGAGTTTGGTGACGACCTCCGCGGGGCTGGGCCTGTACCGAGGCAACGCCGTGCAGCACCGGTCGCCCAGTGCGCTGACCCAGAGCGGCTGCTCGCTGAGATGGGCTGTCTGCTTGATGAGATGTCCCAGGGCGTACACGTCGCTCTGCGCGGTGAAACCCCGGCCGCTCTCGGGCAACTCCGGGGCCAGGTGAGGCGGGCGGAGGAGACGTCGGCGGCCGGCGCCGCTGGGCGTCGCGGAGCGGGCCTGGGGGTCGTACTCCGCGGCGTCACGGTCCGGTTCGGCCGGCAGCGCGAGCGACGACCACAGATCGACGATCTTGGCCCGCCACCTGAGCGAGTCCCGTCGGAGGAGCACGCCGTCCGCACGCAGGTCACCGTGCGCGAACCCTCGGCCGTGCAGGAAGTCCAGGCCGCCGGCCACGTCCGCGTCGATCAGGATCCAGTCCCGGGCCGGCGGTACCCCGTCGGCCCGGGCCGCACCGCCGAGGCGCACCGCCCGGGAGACGCTCAGCGTGGCCGGGCTCCCCGGACCGATCCCGGGGAGCTCGAGCACGGGGGACAGGCGGCGCGGCCCGGCCGTTACCACGCCGTACAGCTTAGGAAAGGCCGGGTGGCGCTGGACCGCCGACAGCGCCGCGCAGAGTCGGACGGCGTCGCCCTCGTCGTCTTCGCCGGCACTGGGCGTCGGGCCTGGCAGCGTGACGACCAGAGGGTTGCCCGGCGGGCCCGCTGGGTCGTCTCTCATCAGGCGCACGACGGTGCCGAAGCCGAACCGACCGACGGAGACGCGCACCGCCTTCCCGCGGGGAGTCCTGACCGGGTCGAGGTCCCCGTACGGGCAGAACAGGGGCACGCCGGTCGAAGCGTGCAGACGCCGGAGTGGCGCCGGTCCGCTCCCCGCCGGGCGCTGATGCAGGCCGACCGTGGCGCCGCCGACGCTCCGCCGGGGAGCCGCGCCCTCTGCCCCCGTGTCCTCCCCGCACGCGCGCGCTCCGCGTCCGTCCCCCGCAGGGCGGTCGGGCAGCGGCGAGTCGCCGGTGCACACGGGGGAGCGCCGGGTCGGTTTGACCGCCCAGGGCAGCAGGGAGAGGCGCTCGGGGCGGAGCGACCGGAAGCGAGCCTCCAGGGTCACCGGGTCGATCAGTCTCGAGTCGCACGTGGCTTCGGAGACGAACAGGCACTGCGGGGCGGTCGGAACCGACCTCTAACGGAAATGGTGAATGAATCGGTCAAAGAGAATGTGCCAATTGACTAGGGACCGAGATCGGAGCCCCAGACCTCTGGCTTTAGGGCACCAGCGCTCTACCAACCCCGAGTTAACCAGCCCTTGGGGTGGGTGATGGTCAACATCAAAGGTGCTAGGATGCGAGCGATGCTCAGTATAAAAGCAGTGGAGAAATTGGCCTCCCAAGACTTGGTCTACCAGAAATCACTGTGGAATTTCAATGACGCAGTGTGCCCGAATTGCCAAATTGGCATGCATGGGAACGAAGTGGAATGTTTTTGTGTTTGTGTGTGTGTGTGTGTGCCAAATTAGCTCGTTGGTAGTGCACGGGATAGCAGTGTAATTGGCACTGCCTGCCCAGTGCTCCGTCCGATTGCCTGCCGAGTTGAGCTTCTGGTGACCATAAATATTTCATATTGATAGTAAGACTAGGGTTGGCCACATTTTGGTCACATATGGCCCGTCATATTCTGAAGGATTTAGCCTGAAACAATCAACCACCACTGTTGGGCCAAAATTTCAGGGGATCACATCATTTTTTGTTTTGCTAAAACGCAAACAACGATAGCATACAACACACTCGCAATCCATGGTCACAGCACTTTCGGGATCACACAGAATCGATGTTTTTTTGTAACTGTATTTTAAACAACATCTGAGAGGCAAGAACGAAAATGTTTTGCTTCTAAATGATGGTTGATGTCTGGTGGTACCTTAACATAATGAAATCATGTAAGGGAGGCATTCAAATAAATATCCATCCGCGCCCAACCTATTGAAAGTCTCAACATAACCTGTATCGTGATACAGATGTTCATCTTTAATCTTGCGTCCCCATCACACCGAGTGGCCTACTTAGGTTCAGCAAGAGCCAAAGTTTCACCGTCGTCAATAGCGACTCGGTGACAGACCCACGGTCATCGCTCTACCTTTCGTGCGACTTTCCTTCTTGCTCCTGCGTCCCTCCGCCCGTCTCCCCAGGTGACATGGCGCTCGACGCTGGCCGCTTGGGGGCGCTGTCTGTCGTTGGCCGCCGTTTCTGCCAGCAGAGGGCGCACTTGGTTGCTGTACGACCGAGTAGCAGTGCACGAACGCTTCAGTATCCCTCTTCTGGAACGAGATTTGGGCCCCGAGAGAAATTGAACAGACGAAAGAGTCCCAGCAGGAAGTTCCAAGGTAGGATGTACTTCAGCTTTGCTGCTTTGGCTTTGGAATAACGATGGCTTGGCCATTTAGTCAAATTCCACTAAATCATTATAATCGTTATAGGCTAACACGGGTACAAACCAAACAACTCTCATTCAAAACCAGCTGGTGCTGGTGACCATTCGTTGCTTTTGTGCAGTCGTTAGATCATGTGAGCGCCCTCTCGCGAACGAGCTTATAAAAAAAACACTGTCCCGTACGTACATGTTATTCTGCCCAATCGATCAAGCAACCAACTGGTCCCCGTCACAAGCATGCTCGTCCGCGAAGCGTGACGTCATCCTATAAGAAACTGGTTCAATTGCGCCTTTGTTCGTCCGAGCAGTCGGCTCGAACAGTCGCCGCACCGGCGCCTGCACAAAGGTCTCTTTGTGTGTGCGGAAGTCGGCGCTCTGGAGTGCTTTGTAAACTATGCAGCGTTTTCTCAGCAATGCCCTCGTGCACTTAGATGGAGATCAATGGGAATTGAGACATGTACGATTTCTCATTCATGCGTAACTCTAGTGAAGTAGCCACCTTGTACCAGTGATTTCGTGTCCGTATACAACTATAGTGTCTCCGTTGTGGGTTATTTCCCCCTGCGTGACAAGTCGTTTGGACCGTAGGCAATCTTGTGGAAACATTTTGACACCACAATGATAAAAGTAAGTTGAAATCGTTGCCGTGTATCTTAACCATTATTGTGAATCGCTCTAAGGGATTCGTATTGCGCAAGGACAAGTAAGTCTTTATTATCAGTATTAAAATTAAGTGAAACGATCGAAATCAAATGAAACAGAAATATCTTAAACAAAGAAAACATGAAAGAGTGGAAAATAAATAAAAAACAAGAAAATGGAAAAAAAGGAACCACAACCCCCCCCCCCCCACAAGAAAACCTCCAGCAAACAATTTCCAACTTTGCTCCCACCTCCTACTCTGTCTTGGGTTGGTCATTACGTCTTGTCGAGGGATACTGTCATCCGATGCAGCGCAGAAGTCCCCAGCGGATAGAGACTCCTGGGATATGGCGGGAGATGGGACCTTGGGGTTTTCCTGGCAGATGGGCTCGGCTAGCGCCTGGCGGGAAACAAGAATAGCCCCCGAAAATGAAACAACACTTTGCTGTTCCCGTCATAGCGTCACGACCTTTCTGTTTGCCCCCCAAATATGGAGATATAACAGGACCGACATATGACGCTTAGCCAACGTCGTTCAGCCATGCTGGTACCCCGTAAATTGTGTCGGAACTACTACAAGGACGTGTTTTGTAAACCAGCGTAGGTTAGGCTTAGGGCGCTACGGATAGGGTTATGGTTACGGTTACAGTTAGAGTTCGGGTTGGGTTAGCGTTACTGATAGGGTTAGGATTAGGATTATGATTAGGGTTAGGTTCAGGATTAGGGTTGTTAGGGTTAGGATTAGGATAAGGGTTAGGGTTGTTTCGTGCTTGTGCCTGTAACTACCTGAGAAATGAATGAATGAATGAATGTATGAATGAATGGGGGAGGCCTCAGCAAAACCTCGCATCGCGCATGCGCACTTATAGCTTAGCCACGGTGGTTAAGTATCATACGTCGTGACGCTTATATGCCTCAAATAATGGAGATTCACAATAGTGCGCCCTCAAGAGTCTGCAGTGCGTTGGCCGATCACGATGCGCGGAATCTGGAATCGACCCATCGCGAAATCGACCCATCTGTGCAGTTCCTCGGATTCACCGCACTCTTATAATTATGTCAGCTTGGTCAGCACTCTCCGACAATATTGTCTAGGCAGCTAGGGGAGCATGTTGACGTTGAAAGGCGTGTTGACACCGCGGAGCTGCACACCCGTCTAGCTGAAAAGGGTAGAAAGATTCCGCGCAACTCGTTGCAAGCTCTTGAGGGCGCTCTATTGTGAATCGCCCATAGCGGGCCGCTCGGGCGCAATTTGAACCCGTGACTCAATGCCTTTGTACTTTTTATCCACCGCGTGTTGGTCGCGATCGTATGGTGGATTCAAATTCATATGGAGGTTTTTCCACATGACGTCACTTTACCGCTAAAGTCTATGTCCGCAGGATTGTCCAAATACGCGGAAGCGCATGCAAATATGGAACCTGAGTATTTACCATTGGACATTATTTAGATGACCCGAAGGCGCGTGCGTTCCAAGTAGATCCGCGTGAATATTGACCGCTGACCGGCAAAAAGCATGTGACTGAAATACCTCTTAGGGGCGTGCGCATGCCGTGGTCAACCAGGGCCCCTTAATTTTCCAAAGCACGGCTTAGGCTCGGGCTCCGGCTTTCTCTCCATTTCTTTCATCCATTTTTAAGTGCAAGGGTTGAAAATGGAAGACATCTGGGTTTGTTTTGAATGTTATACTGCGTTTTGAAGAGGAATGCAAAGTTTCGACTTCAACAAAGAACTCCAACCTGGGTTTTTTCAGCTTTTGAATAACTGAGACGAAGTCGGGGTTCGAAAAAGGGCCCAGATACATTACAGGCCTACACATTTTTTTCTTCTCCTTGCAGATCTCGTGCATACAATGCGTTCAGCAAACAACGCGAAACGCACGTCGAAATGCACGAAATGCACACTCACTACAGTATCATACAAAAACCGAGAACAAGACGTTCGTACTGAAATCCGTTGAATGGACCTTTCCCATGAAATATGCAAAATAGACCTAGCGCATGCGCTTAACTAAATTGGTGGGCAAGCGGGCTGCCAACCAATCATAGTTTTCCACGGGCGTGCGCGCGTTCCTTCTCGCTAACAGTTTGGCGTGCGGTCATTGGCTATTCAGCGTCTCCTGCGCGCGTATTTCGAAACCTGCACGCAACGCGCACTCGTTTGCCCACCAATTTAGTTAAGCGCATGCGCCAGCTCTTATTTGCATATTTCATGGGGGTGGACTATCACGCGCCCCTCCCTCAAAGTTGAACTTTACCTCTGGAGCGTCGACGTGCCGGGGTCGCCGGGCCGTCAGCGAGGCGGAGGGCGGCGACGGCATGAAGCGCAGCCACGGCGGAGCCCACACGTTGATCTCGAACAGTTGGCGGCGGGCTTTGCGACCCCGTCCATTCCTCGGGGTTCTGCGGACGGTCGGCGGGTCGGACGGCGAGTACGGGCGGCCGCAGGCGGCTCGGAGTCCACGGTAGAGGCGTCTCGGCCACGACGACGGCTTCCTGACCGATGGGATTGACCCAAGCACGTGCAGACAGGCGAGGTTCATCGATTTTGCATTCGTCTCGGTTGCTGAATTCGGGCGAGTGTTAGGCAGTGGTGTTCGCCTGTTGAGGGCGCTGTGTCACAGTGACGTTGTTGTAGGGCGGCGGTTACGGCTACTCTGGCCGTTTTCGAAATGCAGGCTTAGGCTCGGGCTTAGGCTTCGGTCATATTTATCTTTCTCGTTATGTATATTACAGGCGTCTATAGACAACCGTCTGGCCCCATGTTTATTATGGTGAATACCCTGTACCTATCAAGCCAACAAACCTTCAAATACGGAAACAAAAACCTGCATTTTCAGGTTTTGTCAGACGGAGAAGAAGCCTGAGCCCGAGCCTAAGCCTTCATTTCGAAAACGGCCTATTACTAAGACCGTTTACGAAAGGCTTAGGCTCGGGCTCAGGCTTCGTCTCCGTCTGACAAAACCTGAAAATGCAGGTTGTGTTTTGTTTCCGAATTTGAAGGTTTGTTGGCTTGATAATACAGAGTATTTCCCAAGAAACTGGGACCAAACGCTTGGTTTGAGATGCCTGTGATAATTATTATAACGAGTCAGATGAATACGACCGAAGCCTAAGCCCGAGTCTAACCCTTCAATTCGAAAACGGCCATACTGTGCAATCTGTTTCGGTGATGGCGATGGAGAACTTGCGAAGTGTTTAGACCCCAGTGCGCCGGATGAGGGCGCTATGTAGGTCTACCCATGTTTTCGTCGCGCGGTTACAGACACGAAACATACTGCATTAGTAATGCTATCCGGTGAGGGCGCTTTGTTCGGATATTGATAGAAAACAAAAATCATAAAAATCTACTAATAGGGGCCAAATGTTTAGAACCTATAACCTTAAGCCCAGCGGAGGTATCGTGGAGTTACAGGTACTATACTAGATTTTCTTTCCCCTGCATTTTAGTGACTATTTGAGGAATGGCGTGTAGGAAGCATTATGTACAGATTGTCACACTGTAATGTATTAATTTTGTCACGTTCCGACATAACCAAGCCTTTATCGTCAACAGCCTTGAACCCTAGTGCCTAATGAAATTCCACCGTTTAAGTGTGTGACTTTATTCGTACTTCTTTGGCTATTTCAGAAACGAATTTGTGGCAGAGTTGCTCGAGTGGGCAAACTTTTGAATCACATCCAGCGATGGCCGTTGGACATGCAACTCCTCGATATTATACACGTATGTGTTATAGGCCTATACGCGTCTAATTTTAGATCGGAATCCCATATCTCTCAGCACGTGTTTTGTTTTGTTCGTGACGGGTGGTTACCACTCTACCAGTGTCGCGCGAATGTTCGACTCTTGCCCAAGGTTGTTGAGTTGGAGAAGGAAATGCGGTCGCTGATGAAGTACTTTGGCATTTGGCACCCAGATAACAACGACAAGCGGGGGATGCATTGTGGTAAGCCCTCAATCTGTGCGGGTTTCTGACGCGTCTGGCTGATAAATTGGAACCGTGACACAGTTTCCCGTTGATTAGAGGCGCCGCGACTGAATGAGTCGAAAGGCCGTGGGCCGGGGCTCAGTGTGGTCGGCTCACTAAAAGATCGACTACAATATGTAGACACGTCCGCTGGAGAGACACCCGCGTCTGGGTGAGACCATGGAGGAAGGAAAATCTATTTTCTTTCCTCCATGGTGATACAGTGTACTCAAGGCCAGTCGTGAGGGGATCGGGCGAGTGTGGAGGAAGTACACTCGTGAAACCCCAGAAGCCATTGGTATAGATGCTCCCAGAAATAATATTATCATTGTTGATATTTTAGCAGGACCTTTCTCAAAGGCAGAATGTTTCCGGTTCTGCTAAGTGCTAGGATCGAATCGTCAGGGCATCCTATTTTTTTTTATATTCGCTTTCTTGGTCATTAGTCTGTAAGCAGTTTGCATATTTATTTCTGTAATATTGATACTCGTTTGTTTTCACACCGTAATGCACAGCCACTTTGTATGTGCCTCACTCCTTATTCTCCGTGGAGAGCACGTTCGATTACACTATTTTGAGGTATATGACATGTCGGTTGTATGCTTATCAATGGTGTATAATGGCCGGTTGTCCGAATGATGTAATCTTGCACTGTAATGAACAGCTCATTCCTAATATTGTTTTCTTCTCAAAATTATCTGTCTCTTGTTAGACAAAGAGTATTAGGCTGTTGTCGATTTCGGTGAGAGAAATGCACAGTGGAAGCTACAGCCTATATAGGCCTACCTGTCATTATCCCCTCCTTGCATTGTCTTTAGTAATGAGTTCCTCTCTGCTCGGATGGTGCTCCATATTCGTGACTCTCAGGGCCTAGCCTCCCTGTGCCTTTTGGTCAGCGAATTGAAGATACACGTACATGTACATGTACGTACCAGACGACTTGTGCGGGGGTTTTTTTGGGGGGGGGAGGGGCTCAGTGTATATCGCACTATAGCAGCATGATTGCCGGGTTCGCGCGTTCTATCTCAGCCGCATCCCGTTGCCAAGGAGAAGGGCGTGTCACGTGCGTGAAAACGCGCGCTTCGCAATGCGCACGCGCAATGGCAGGATCTCCGTTCGACAGCACCGAAGGCCGACTACGAAATGAAGGCTTGGGCTCGGGCTTAGGCTTCGGTCACATTTTCTCTCACCCGTTATAATGTCACAGGCATTCTAGAAACAAGCGTTTGGCCCGAGACTCTCGGTGAACACTCCGTACCGGTACTTTATATTAAGCCAGTGAACCTTCAAATGAGGCGACAAACCACTGGATTGTTTTAGCTTTTGCCAGACGGAGACGAAGCCCGAGCCCGATCCATGGATTCAAAAAGGGGATATAGCGCCATACTGTGAACTACGTCGTTTCCATAATACCGTAAAGCGTCACGTGCAATGTTTGGTGCAAAATCAGCTGTATGAATTCGTTTGGGTTTTCACCGAAACTGGCGATTTTACATTGTTATTTTGTTACATTTATTTCATCCATCCATACAGGCTGCAGAATTAGAAAATATCTCGAAAATAGAGCTTCATGCTTAATTGCCATTCTGCAATGGGAAGCATTCCAGCGTTCTTGCAAGATATGGTGGCCTATAGGCTAGGTGAACAGCGCGCTGATTTCCATCTTAAAGCCCCTACACAACATTGGTAAGATCGAAAAACAGAAATGTTCACAGATTTACATGAACCTTATACAGTTTGAAGATGGTTATAGTAGAAACCTCGCACTGAAATATTTTTGCCTAAAGTTGTTTGTATTTTTTTTTAGAAAAGAGTAAAAGAAATCGTTTACGTCTCACCCCTAGATCTAAACGGTTTTTTTTTCTTAACAATTCGTTGAATGTTTCGCGAAACAAATGAAGCGGTTTTTCACTATTTTCTCTTTATCTAACCTTTTGAGATTCATGTATTGCAGGTCATTTTAATCAGTGAGCAGTTTGCAAAAGTTCGTTTTATTTACTTCATAAACAAAATACAGAATAGCACATTTGAAGCAGAGTCCAGCGAGCAATAACTATATTACATTATAATAATTACATGTATAATTATACTGACTACCAAAGAACCTGCAACGCCATTCTGTACAGGGGTGGTGGACACGAGCAGGTGGACTATTGTTCCACACGAAAGAGGAAGCTCCTTGGATAACCAAGTCAAATAGCTACAATAAACGTGTGATTAAAAAAAAAAAAAAAAAAAAAATTCAACCGCGTCTGTTAATGAATGTACAATATAAATGATACGACTATTATCAGATGTTATTGCATGCGTATTCTTAATTCAAGTTGGAGGATTGGGGCTTGTTCACTATAGTTTTTGTTTGATAAACATGCGCTTTACAAAACGACAGGCTCTCTCATTTTGGCTGTAATTTGTATGGACTTTGAGCGGAAGCATTGGACATACTAATTTCCCAGACAAACATAACCATCAGACGAACAACAGAGGGCGCTCGAATGTAATTTAATGCGAGGCGCCATTTTGGAAAACATTGGTCAAAACTGCAGTGCAAAGTTGAGCGCACGTCGCGTCACACGTATATAAATCCAGGTGAGTAGGGCCCCCAGTGTTGCGTCTACTGGTTACTATTGTCTGAGGCTAACTCTGAAAGTGACAGTCATATAAAAACCGCCCTCTTGCAGCAAAAGAATTTAAAGAGCAATTCCAAAGCAGATTCACTTTCCCAGTTTTCAGATTTATACAATAGGTCCCCGTGTAGTTGATATGACAATCTTCCAAAATTATATAGAGACATTACACAGGTTTGCTACTAATGATATAAAAAAGCCCCAAAACACTTTCAGAATCGCTTATTATGTATTCATGATATGTTAATGACACCGAAACGTCAGCGAGAGAAGCACAATGTAAACACTGGCCAGGAAATAAACACACCGTAGGTCCCAGTACCCATAGGTATTAAGGGCATAAGCAATTCACTGTAGCCCTTGTATGACCATGCTCTTATAAACCACGCTGCATGCATACCGTGCACTATTATACAGTGGATTTTTTTTTACATAACTCACTGATGACTGGTGGTCCTTTGCTTACGTCACAAGCCCCAAGTAAGCACAAGAGCTGATCTCACGCGTTCCAGTAATCAGTCTGACTTGGGAGTGAAAGAAAATTTCCCTTATTTCTCCCGCTGTCATTTTCGGCCCATGAATCCATTGTTTTGGTTTAGAGATGACCAATCTTATTTCTAGGCCTAAATGTCTTCTTTTTATTGGGGGGGGGGGCGGGGGTTCCTCTATAAATTATTTGGAAACATCATGCTGTTAACTTTCCTCAAACTTAAAAAAATGAAGTGCATTAATAATGTTAATCGCAGCAACAAAGCCCGCTTGTATCGATTTGACAATTTCATTTCTAACCCGACTATCTTAATTATATTATAATAATAAATAACGATTAAAAAAAACCCACCAACAAACAAAACCGCACGACTCTTCTCGGAATAATTCTGCTGCATCTAACTGGGCCCATAATAATGCTCGGAGTTTAGAAGCACAGAAAACGTGCAGTATAGAAATGGTGATAACAATTTGATAACGCTTCCATACTGATTTCGCGTGAATCTAAAAGTCAATATGCTTCTTGCTCGTTTAGTCCAAACTTAAGTGGCAGTACATCGTATAGTGAGGTTACAAGATTAATATTCGAATTATCCGCTTTCTATCTCACGCTGAAAAGGAGAGTTTAGGACTGGCATGGCTTCGCGATTTTACAACATTCAAACTGACCAAAAAGAGGAGTTCTATGAAGTTGAAAGAAGTTGAAAAGCAACATTGCCTTCTGGAAGTCGCGGCAGAATTTATACCATTTTAAAGGGATTGTGATTGGATCTATTTACTGGCCAATAATTTGATAAATGCCACATTGTTGTGACGAGCTATTTTGCTTTCAGGTAGGCCCCTACATTACAGTACTACATTCCATTGTGTTCCGTGGGGTTGTCTATCTGTTCTGCTCCGTTCGGTTCCGTTCGGTTCCGTTCGGTTCCGTTCGGTTCCGTTCGGTTCCGTTCGGTTCCGTTCGGTTCAGTTTAGTTCCGTTCGGCTCCATTCATTTTAGTTCAGTCCGCTCTGCTCCGCTCTGCTCCGTTCTGTCTCGTTATGTTCCGTTCTGTTCCGTTCGACTCCGTTCTGCAGCGTTCCCTTCCATTCTGTTCCGTTCTGCTTAATTCTTATTCTCGACAAGGGTTGATATTGCTGCTTTTACGGGAAAGATTATTCAAACCTACGTTTGTTTTTTTGAGAATGATTTTCAAGCCATGCATGCTTACCCAACCGGGAAAAAACACCACAAGTTCTGGTCGGGATGGGTTTCCCAGTCAATATTTCAGGGCTGCTGGATTCAGTCGCATCGGGTTAGTACGTCCGTGTAATAATCGTAGGCAATGAACGAACCCCGGGGATTGTGCAGCATAGTGATGAAGTAGGCACGACAGAAACCAAACAAACGGGAAAGCCCAAAATCTTACAAATCCGTGAGCTGGAGGGCAGAACCAAGAGACCTCAGACCTTCTCATCTGAATCGCATTACTCCAGCGATCTTTATTTTAAAAAAAAAAAAAAAAGCTGTCAGTTTTGCAGGATAGAGATGCCCAGCCTACCGCCCACTCTAAGCCGATCCCGACATGCCCGTAAAAAAAAGTTTGTCCAAAAAAGTGTTCGGCCAAAATCATCTGTGAGTGATTCTAACCGACACAATCCAACATGAGCCTTTATGGACCAACGGTATCCCCAATTGGTCTGCTGACCACCGCCGCGACGGCCCGCCAAAATGTTGGTGAAATAATTATCGTCCCGTCATTTTGTGTGCAGTGTATACCCACATGGGGATGGGAGGGGGTGGTGGTGAGGGGGATCTAGGGCACAGCTGGTTCGTCCTCGGGTTCCTGGGCAGAGTCTATCAGCGTGATGCCTCCCGCGTCGAAGATCCACGGTGCCTGGGTGAACTCCTCTGGTGACAGGACTTGGTTTCCTGTGGTCCAAAGAGAGAGGGAGGAAGAGAGAGACAGAGGAAGAGAGGGAGAGGGAGAGAGAGAGAGGAAGAGAGGGAGAGAGAGAGAGAGAGAGGGAGAGAGGGAGAGAGAGAGAGGGGGGAGGGGGAGGGGGAGAGAGAGTGAGAGAGAGGGAAGGGAGGGGAGGGAGAGAGGGAGAGAGAGAGAGGGAGGGAGGGAGGGAGGAAGAGAGGGAGAGAGAGAGAGAGGGGGAAGGGAGGGAGGGGAGGAAGTGAGGGAGAGAGAGGAAGAGTGGGGGAAAAGAGGGCCAGGGAGTGAGAGGGAAGAAAGGGGGAGATGGGGAGAGAGGGGGAGAGTGGGGAAAGAGAGGGGGAGAGAAGAGGAGAGGGAGAGAGAAAAATAGAGAGGGGAGAGAGAGGGAGGGAAAGGAGAGAGAGAGAGAAAGAGAAAAATAAGGAGGGGGAGAGAAGGGAGGGAGAGAGAGAGCGAGAAAGACGAGTGTGAATGGAGTGTCAAAACGAAATCGCCAGAGGCCTGTTGTTAGAGTCCACGGGGTGTGGTAGGGAGGGAGATGGGTAAGGCACGGTCAAGCAAACAATTTACGGGAGCTGTCAAATAAACCTGATCCCACCGGGTGAGGGGGGGGGCGTGAAGCGGCGCAAAGGACCCGGGATGCCTGCTTTTGGCATCCATGGGTGAGTGACACTGCAACTAGCTTTCTATACAAACAAGCCAACGGCAGGATCTTTACCCCCACAGCTAAGCTCCTGCGTTGTGCTCAAACTGGCCAGAGACCTTACCATTATAGCCCTGATGCAATCACACAGTAAGACCATAGTAAGACAAGCTATATCAGGCTTCCCAATTCTACGCTTTAGTCTGGTTTAAGCAGAAGTAATTTTGGCGTTTGTGATTGAATTTTTCCCGCCACAATTCAACAGTTGTTGTCGATCAATAACGCTGTTAGCATTGTTGACCTACGTTCGTCGACTCGAAACCTCGGTTAGACATTAATTAACTCGACACACTTTTTTACACAGCGCACATTGCAAATAATTATCTGATAGGCATGCAGACCCGCTGCGCCCACTACTGACCAACGAGCCACGCAAACCAAAGATTGGGGTCGCCCTATACTCAGCTGACGCAGGGACCCTTTTCCAAAACCCGGTTTGGGCTTCGAAGACGCAACACAAGTTGGAGTTCTTTGTTGAAGTTGTACTTTGTACTTGTAGTCCACATGTCATCGCGTACATGTACACTCTGTATACTGTGGTCGAGGGTGAGGGGCTATTCTTGTTGGGCATTAGGCGAATTTGGAAGGTACAATCATGACTGAAGTACCGCTAGTACTACCTCCATGGTTATACCATGGAGGAATTCCTCCATGGTTATACCATTCCTCCATGGTTATACGCGTCGGTACCGGATCGACGCCCAGAAAGGTCTTTCCGTTCTATACGAGCAGAATGCACTACCCAACCTTATTATACATGCAGTGCAATGGACACTTAGACGTCGACATCGTTCCCGGGGGAGGCACTGTCACTGCCAGTTCAGAGAATGGACACAGGACAGATCAAACTTCGATCTTAAATGGAGTTCAGGAAAGGCCAGTCAGGACGAAACCGCGGAGTGTATAACAGGCCTATATTCCTCATCCGGGGACCTTGGACTGAGCGGTACCGTCCATGGGGTCGTGATCAGAGAGCGTGCGTGGCCGAACTCTACTCAACAAGTTGACAGACACCGCCAAAAAAAAGCGACAGGAAGCGAGACTAGCAGGGTCTGGTCTGCACGGTCGGCATCTCGGCGTCCTTCAGACAAAATGTCTCCGCAAACGATTTCCCCAGATATCAGAGTCGCCAGAAGAGGCTGTATAGAGCCATCGGTGTCAGAAACGAGGCCCGAAATAGGCCCACATACATGGTGACGTGTGATTCCTGGAATGGAGGAAAATCCGCAACACTAATACTATTATTTTATGAAAAGAAAACCCACACAAATATCGCATGAGAGTCCGCAACACAACTATAACTGTTTGTGACGTCATCGCACTTTGGCCCGCCCCATGTATAATTTGCACGGTCGCGTGCGATGCACGGAACCTATAGTTCAATCTTGTGAACTGCACATTTTTTTTTATTGTTTACCTTGTGTCCTTTCCTTGTACTGATCTAATAAGATGTAGAGATAAACCTGGTTGTGTGAAATAGTAGCTCGCTTGCGCGAGACAAGGTGTAACCTCTATTTCCACACAGTCCAGTGAATCATCCCCCCCCCTTTTTTCGCCATTTGATATCTACTGATAACTATTCTCCTTCTTTTTTATTTTTTGACTTGCTTAACGTTATCTTATATGTAAATGTTTTTGGACTTAATTTATACGTAGTTTAATTTAGACTTAATTTAACTTAAGATAGTTGCCGATTTTTGTGCACTAACCTCATTGCCCCTTTTGTTTTTGCCTAAATTGTAAATAAAGGTTTGTTGCAAAATTCAAATTCAATCTATGGTTCCGTTACGTCGAAGACGCGTCCAGCTTGGGGGAGGATCTTTTTCGAAAGTTTCTTTCCCGACGCCGGGAAAACAGTCGCTTCGCAGCTCGCACAATGGCCTACTCTACGGTCCCGATAAATAAAACCAACTCTCGCTGTATGGTTCAATCCAGTTAATTGTGCGCTACTGTACATGATAGGGTTACCACACTCGTGGTATGAGTCATACCGTTAGGCCGAACGGCTGGTCATCAGCTCTTTGAAAAGGGGTTTTCTTAAACAAACAAACAAGAAGGGTTCTTCGAAAGTGACAAGAAACGGAGGTGTGTAATCAAAGAGCAAGCTCTTTCCTTGCTCTGTGGTATAATAAACCCAAGTCTTTATTCGAGAATTAGACAGTGAGCCTTCGGACTTCCGCTCTCTTGACCAAAAGGCCACGTAAAGAACTCCCGCCTACCCCCCCCCCCCCCACTCCATCGCCTGTCACTTCTAATATCTAAAGCAAACAAGGATGGGTAAAGTGGGCGACGAGAGGAGCCCCCACAAGAGGGTAATTAAAATAGATGAACGCGAGGGAAAAGAAGAAAGAATAAAATGGACGAGGTTGTCGATACACTTTCCTATTGTGTCTCCCAAGAGAGGCGAGATTTTTTTTTTTCCTTTTTTTAGCAAGGCGGTGGAGAGAATGGGACCACACACATGTCAGGCTGCCCCCTTTTTTTTCGAGTGCGGCCCTAAAAAAGGTAAAACCCAATCGGATTTTCCCCGGCCGTATTATTAGCCGGCGGTGGCCGGTCGGCGTTGGGAAATCTTTGTCCGGTCTCTCCGTAGCTCTCTCCGTCTTGACTGAAGCGGACACAGGGCCTCCGTCGTCTCCGATTAAGTCACTCCTCCCCCCACCCGCCTTTTTTTTTTTAACTCCATTCCCTCCCTTGTTCAGCCCTCTGCAGTTTCATTCCGACAACTTTTGGTGTTGCGTACTGGGGCCACCCATGTATCTAAAAAAAAATAATAACACCCCCCGAAAAACCCTTAAGCCGCGTTTCCACTGGACTAAAATTTAACCGAGACGATGGTTAAATTTCTAATGGTCAAATTTGACCGTCGTTCCCACTTGGACTTTTGAGTCGGTCAAATTTAACCGAGAAGATGGTTAAAGTAACCGAGCTGGCAATATAACGCCTCATGATGGTCAAGTGTCAGCCGGATACACAATGTACGTGTGTACATTTAGGCGCGCAACATGAAGCAGACGCTGTGCACAGTGCATGTACGTGTTACGTCATAGGCCGGATGTGGTTTTTTACCGAGTCGCATTTAACCGAGTGGTGCGTTTCCATTTCCACTGGACTAATCGGCTCGGATTCCTCCATGGTTAAACTTACCTGGTCACTTTTACTGGGCAGAGGTTGCTCGGTAAAAGCATGGAGGAATTGGACTCGGTTAAAGTAACCGAGAGAAATTTAACTGGGCCGTTTCCACTGGACTTATTTTGGTCAAAGTAACCATCGTCTCGGTTACTTTAACCAAAATAAGTCCAGTGGAAACGCGGCTTTAGACATACGAGCGAACAAATCCATAACAGCATGGAGCTATAGGCTTTGCCTTTGAGAACAGTCCTGCTGGGTTTGAATTCGAAACGTCAGGCTCTCTAACTTTTGAGAAATTTAGAGACCAAACCAGGAAATCTGGCAACCTTCGGATGTCCGGCATCAGACTTTATAGGTGCATAATTTCACTTATAGCTCCATGGTAAGAGAGTAGAACGAAAATATTGTGTCCTTCAAAATCATTCTAGCCGCTCGTTCAAAAATCGTTAAAATACCAGAGGGTACTACTACTGAGGCCAGTCGGTGATGGCGCTGTAATGTCCCGACACTTGTTTGGTTATTATATTATTGGGAGGGCGGTCTAGCTGTGACCGCCTCGGGTGAGAGACGGCCGAGGCCAGTGGGGAGGAGGGCTCGTGGCGGGGTAATGGAATCACTTGGCGGGTAGTTGACGAGATTGATAAACACGATCGGCGGGGGCTCCGTTCAACCAAACAAACAGAGAGAGAGGGGGGTCATTGAGACCTCTCCTCCCCCACCCCCTCTCTCTCTCTCTCCCAGTCTCTCCATGCACCCCTCTCTCCCTCTCTCTCTCAGTCTCACCCTGTCTCTCTCTTCCCCCACTCTTGTTGGCTCGTCTCTCTTCCCCTCTCTCCTCCCTCTCTCTCCACTTCTCTCTCTCTCGCTCCCTCTCTCCGTCTCTTCCTCTCTGCCTCTCTTCTTCTCTACCTCTCTTTCTCTCCGTCTCTCTAATCTCTCTAGTCTCTCTCCCTCTCTCTTTCTCCCTTCCTCTCTCTCCCTCCCTCCCTCCCTTTCTCTCCCTCCCTCCCTCTACCCCCACCTCCCCTCTCTCTCTCTCTCCCAGTCTCTCCATGTCACTCTCTCCCCTCCCATGCACCCCTCTCTCCCTCTCTCTCTCAGTCTCACCCTGTCTCTCTCTGCCCCCACCCGTGTTGGCTCGTCTCTCTTCCCCTCTCTCCTCCCTCTCTCTCCACTTCTCCCTCTCTCTCTCTCGCTCCCTCTCTCTGTCTCTTCCTCTCTGCCTCTCTTCTTCTCTACCTCTCTTTCTCTCCGTCTCTCTAGTCTCTCCAGTCTCTCTCCCTCTCTCTTTCTCCCTTCCTCTCTCTCCCTCCCTCCCTCCCTTTCTCTCCCTCCCTCCCTCTACCCCCACCTCCCCTCTCTCTCTCTCTCCCAGTCTCTCCATGTCACTCTCTCCCCTCCCATGCACCCCTCTCTCCCTCTCTCTCTCAGTCTCACCCTGTCTCTCTCTGCCCCCACTCTTGTTGGCTCGTCTCTCTTCCCCTCTCTCCTCCCTCTCTCTCCACTTCTCCCTCTCTCTCTCTCTCGCTCCCTCTCTCCGTCTCTTCCTCTCTGCCTCTCTTCTTCTCTACCTCTCTTTCTCTCCGTCTCTCTAGTCTCTCTAGTCTCTCTCCCTCTCTCTTTCTCCCTTCCTCTCTCTCCCTCCCTCTCTCTCCCTCCCTCCCTCCCTTTCTCTCCCTCCCTCCCTCTACCCCCACCTCCCCTCTCTCTCTCTCTCCCAGTCTCTCCATGTCACTCTCTCCCCTCCCATGCACCCCTCTCTCCCTCTCTCTATCAGTCTCACCCTGTCTCTCTCTGCCCCCACTCTTGTTGGCTCGTCTCTCTTCCCCTCTCTCCTCCCTCTCTCTCCACTTCTCCCTCTCTCTCTCGCTCCCTCTCTCCGTCTCTTCCTCTCTGCCTCTCTTCTTCTCTACCTCTCTTTCTCTCCGTCTCTCTAGTCTCTCTAGTCTCTCTCCCTCTCTCTTTCTCCCTTTCTCTCTCTCCCTCCCTCCCTCCCTTTCTCTCACTCCCTCCCTCTACCCCCACCTCCCCCACTCTCCCCCAATCCCTCTCCCTCTGTCTCCCTCCCTCCCTCCCTCTACCCCCACCTCACCCACTCTCTCTCCCTCTCTCTCCCTCTCGCTCCCTCTGCTCTCTCAGCGAACTCACTCCCAACCCCCTCTGCCCGTCCATTCTTCCTCTCCCTATAGTTCCAAGCAGGTCTTTCCCCTTAATACCCGAGATGACCCGCCTCTCAAATTCTGATGGATCACCTCAGGTATTTGGCTCCAAATCCGAGGCTCCACCTCAGGGGTCGAAATCATGCTCGAAGAGAAAAGTAGGGCATTAAAACAATGGCAGTTTGGCCTTTGGAAAGCGATGAAGGCCGCACACAACACACCAGACTCATTTCCTATCAAGTTGAACGGTGGAACATATAAGTACTACATCGACAGTGGGCCAAACTGGCTATTTATATAGCAAATAATCAGTTGTCAAAACGTCAAGGGGAAATCCTGCTTCAATTCCCCCACCCCTTGCCGCCATCATATCGATGACTGACGAGGGAAAACACACCAAGCCTATCGCCCGGTGAAATAAAAAAATCAGGCGTCATTGTTAATCTCAACCTTGAGGGGAATGGTACGGAAGCATCTTCGCGCCATCCTACTTGACGACATAACAAGATCATTAATTCACTCAACACGTCGACACAATATCTTACTTTCGTCATGGAGCTATACAACATTATAGCTCCATGCTTCCAATCGCGTATCGATGAATCACTCACGCCGTGCCAGATAAGTAACATGATAATTTCTTACGACCGCGACGAGGCGAGATACCTTATCATGTTGCTAAGTGAATTTGGCCCAAAAAGGTGCTTTCTATGGTGATGAGACGATTGCACTGCTATGTCGACATTACGTCTCCATGATGTGAATGTATAATATTATGACAAGATCAATCATTATTTTTTGTCAAGTCTTCAAGTAGAATGGCGCTTAGGTGCTTCCGTAGAGTAGGCGGAAACTGCACTCTTTTTAAACGCATCAGTCAAAACTGGGCTGTACAAAAATGCACGCGGACTAGAGCGGTTGAGGTCAATTCACTTTTTGTTTTACTCCCCAGTCCCCGCGGTAGTCTGACAGACATCTGCCAGGGGAGGGGAGGGGAGGGGAGACATATGGGTATCATGAATTCGACTATTAATTCCTGACATTGTAACAAGACAACATTAGGGGAGGCGGAGAGGGAGAGAGAGAGGTGGGGGAGAGAGAGGCAGGGAGAGAGAAGTGGGAAAGAGAGAGGGAGAGGGAGAGAGAGAGAGAGAGAGAGAGAGAGAGAGAGAGAGAGAGGGGAGGGAGAGAGAGAAGTGGGAGAAAGAGGTTGAGAGAGAGGGGGAGAAAGAGAGAGGAGGGGAGAGAAGGAGAGAGGGGGTTGAGAGAGGGAGAGAGGGAGACTGAGGGAGGGGAGAGGGGAGGGAGAGAGGGAGGGAGAGAGAGAGGGGGGAGAAAGAGAGAGGAGGGGAGAGAAGGAGAGAGAAAGGTGAGAGAGGGAGAGAGGGAGACGGAGGGAGGGAGAGAGAGGGAGGGAGAGAGAGGGGGGAGAAAGAGAGAGAGGAGGTAGGGAGAGAGGGCGAGAGAAGGGGTGAGAGAGGGAGACGGAGGGAGGGAGGGAGAGGGAAAGGGAGAGAGAGAAGTGGGGAGAAAGGGGTGGGGAGGGAGAGAGAGGAGGAGAAAGAGAGAGGAGGGGAGAGAGGGAGAGGAGTGAGAGAGCGAGAGAGGAAGACGGAGAGAGAGGGAGAGAGGGACAGAGAATGGGAGAGGGAGAGAGAGAGAGGAGAGGAGAAAGGGACAGATAGGGGAGAGGAGGGGATAGGGGGAGAGAGAGGGGATAGGAAGGGATAGAGATGGAGATAGGGGAGAGGGGGAGAGGAGGGGGAAGGAAGGAAGGGAGGGAGCTTGGAGGGGAGAGGGAGAGGGAGAGAAAGAGAGAGGGAGCAGAGAGAGGAGAGAAGGGACGAGGAGAGGTGGAGATCGAGTGACAGACAGGCAGGGGCGGAGGTCTCGTCTGCATCGAGGTAACGAGAAATGTCAGGAAGTACAAACATGGTCTGACCTCACCCCGACCCCATCAATTTGTTTGACGGGGTCGGGGCGTACGTTAAGAGCCACAAAATAAAATAAGATAGGCCCAATAAAACGTTGACAAAAAGTACATGCGATCCCGGTACAAGGCTGTTCGCCGCTCGCGGTAGATGGAGAGGGGACGTCGCCGTTAACGAAAACCAGATATTGAGATATCGAGATAAGTGGTTACTAAAACTTTTAAACGGCACCGTGTTTGTAAACATGCCAAGATCTGTAGCACCAGGCAGCTCAATACTCGCCAGTCCGTGCCGTGTACCTTTACGGTTCGTCCGCTCTCTGTCACAATGTCTTAGCGGGGGGGGGGGACCGGACACGAACGGTCCCGCTCATGCGCCCATAGGTTCCTGCTATAAATCAGATCAAATGTACCGCGACAAAAACAGCCTCTCTCCGTTCACAGATTAGCCGGTGTCCTGTCAAACATTTGCTGGCGACCAACCGATCACAAACTTATTTTGGTCGCATTAACTTCGTCCGTGATAAAAAAAAAAAACCTCATATATTTATCATCACCTGTTAGCCTGGAACGGTGAAACGATTTCATCTCACTCCAGGAAGAGAAACGTGTTTGGGGCATGGACTGGCAGTTTGTGAAAAAAAAAATCACGCTTGAATTTCGATGACTCAGAGTCGAGCCTGGGCTGCTATCGCTCGTTCCCCTCTCCCTTCCATCAAAATAAAAATGTCTGATCATTGGCCACGCCGCCACAGCAAGAGCAAGATAACGAGCCTGGAAATGAGACTAATGGGGGTGGAAGGAAAGGCAGGCCTGGGCGGGTGAGGGCGGTATATTAAAGAGTGCGCCATGCTGCTTTTCCAGACCGCAGGTGGGTTTTTTTTTAAGTCAACGGTAGAGGTGTCGGATCGAACTCTCCCATAAGTATACAGGAAAAATGTTTCCTGAGTTGGAAAAGAGCTGAAAGTCAGAACCACAAGTCTCCTCTTGTGACGAAACAAAAATCATTGACCCAAATATACAGCACGAAGTAAGAGAGATTCCCGATTCCTCGAAGTAACTATCACCGTAATGCCCGATTACCTACACACTTATATACACACTCGGTATGCGCGTTTGTTCTCTAGGTGAATAAAACCCCTTCATAATGGGGACGAGCTTGTGGGCGCGCAATGCGATATCGGTTGGGCGAATTATAAGCGCCCAAATCTTCCTCGCAGAAGCCCATCGGGAGATCGGGGAATTGTCATGCTACAAAACGCACCCGTATCGGTACAACGTGGACTTTATCCCAAACAGAAATGATCATCTATAGCCAAGAACGTCACTGCTCTTTGTCTGTGCGCGTGATATCGACACGGGGTAGAACTAGGAAGAAGGAAGAAAAACAGGCAGCAAAAAAAAGAAAGTCCCTCCAAACAATGAGACTTTTCCGGTGGAAAAGCCACGAGGCGGGTCAGCAAAGCGATTTGCACCGCCTGCGCCGCTTGATCAAAATGATCGAGGAAAGATCAAACGTTCATGGTGTCGGGACCCACAAAATATTAGGGAATAAGCAGATGAAATTGGCGCAGCTCAGTGATTGGATTACAGTCCGAAGAGAGGGGTGGGGGAGGTAAGAGTCACTTGTCAGGAATCCCAGAAGTATATCCTATAGAAAGGAAAGATCGCCAGTTTTTGTTCTCGGTATTCGTTGCTCCAAAAGCGAGCGGCTTCTCAGCGTGGGTAGAGATCAGGAGGAATCTTAAGATTCCCAAAGGCCGTGGCTTCCTATTAGATAAACCGCCATCCACGAATGTTGACGAACTTCTGGAAGTCAATTGAAATGAATGATTGATTATCTGGCGAGTGACAGCAATCAATTAGCCCCCGGGGACGCGGGGGGAGGAGTGGGGTTCGTGTTGTTGCAGCGAACACGGAGAGGACAAATTAGGTTAAAACTTGAAGAGGGCGTCATCATTTTTAGTGAGCCCATCATGCACTGTACGTTGCATTAGGCGCGGTACATTTCAAATCTAAAAACAACAACCGATCGCTTCATGCACTTGAGCGTGTCACATTGAGTGACCCCCTGACCCCCCCGGTCAGAGGTCGCTCTTGATGGAGTGGAGGCAGCCGGGTTTCTTGCGAACTTCCCTCTTGAAGTTCAACGAGCGGCGACGTCTTCTAAATCGTAAACAAAATTCCTGTCTGAAGATTAAGGGCGAGTGACGGAGCCCTCTGGTTCTAAAGGGGAGACGTCGCCTCATTTTGTAGAGACGATCAGTCGTCGTCTTGTCTTCTTTGCGCACTGGAAAAATTGGGCCGAAAATGTGTCCTGTTTAATCGCCCATCCAAACACTATGGTCCGCATGGGGCTAGAGCTGCTTGAGTTTGTGTTATTGGTGGAACGGCCGAACGGGTCCTTTAAGAAGTAGCCCAGTCTATTGAATGGTCTAAGGTCGGAGCCGGTGACAAGAGAGAGAGAGAGAGTGAGAGAGAGAGAGAGAGAGAGAGAAAGAGAGAGAGAGAGAGAGAGAGAGAGAGAGAGAAAGAGAGAGTTGGAGAGCCATACGACCTCGCTGTGGTGCAATCGAGCACATTCCGACACGAACACCTACGACACCCTTCTGCTTGGCTGACTTGGGGCTTTTGTCTGTTCCTTTCACCGAGTGGTCATTAGTTAAGTATCATCGCCGTGGCTGTCTAGATCAACATCTAAATCTGGTATCCCCTTCCTCCCACTCTCTCTATCTGTCTCGCTCTCTCTCTCTCTCTCTCTCTCTCTCTCTCCCTCTCCCATCTCTCACTCCCACTCTCTTCCTCTCCCTTCCCCCTCCTCTCTCTTTCTCTATCCCCCCTCTCTCTCTCTCTCTCTCACCCCCACTCTCTCCCTCAAACTCTCTCTCCCTCCCTCTCTCTCCCTTCCCTCCCTCTCCCACTCCCCATCTCTTCCTCTCCCTTCCTCCCCTCTCTCTCCCTCTCCTTCCCCCTCTCTCCCTTCCCTTTCTCTCTCTCTCTCTCTCTCTGACTCTCTCCCTCCATCCCTATCTCTCTCCATCCCCCATCTCTCTCTCTCAACAGCTCTCTCCCTTCACCCCTCTCTCTCCCCCTCTCTCAACATATCTCTCCCTGTAACCCCTTTCTCTCTCACTATCTCTCTCAACCTCTCTCCCCTCTGTCCCTCTCTCTCCCCTTCTCTTTCCCCCTCTCTCAACATATATCTCCCGGTACCCCCTTTCTCTCACTATCGCTCTCAACCTCTCCCCCCTCTGTCCCTCTCTTTCTCTCTCTCTCTCTCAATCTCTCTCTCTCGTCTTTCTCCCCACGCTGTCTCTCTCTCTCTCAAGGAGAAGAAGGGAAGGGAAGAGTCGAGATAATAGGTTCCATGCAATTGACGGCTTACGCCGATTGTTGCTCAGTTTGGAACCGCGGCGGTGGAGAGTGGGGAGCATGCAAGGCCGGGGAGATGGAGGCCTCTTTTGTTGGGGCCGGGCGAGGCAACAGTGGCTAATGGCGGTGGGTATGTAGAGAGCAGACGGGGAGGGGGTGTCTCCATAGACCTTTGGGTGCGTATATTATTGGGGAGGAGGCTCACCTCGATAAGAAGAGTAACAATCGCCCAGCGATAGAGACTACGTACAGTGCAAGTGTAAAGAATGCGTAGGGGGCCCACTGGACTGCGCATAATATAGAACTATGATGCAATTGGGCCATTCATGGGACGTTATATCGTCGGCTCTCCGACACGGCGGCGTGAATAGACGCCGTCACGACAAAGGCTGCACACTGAAAGCCTATAAGTGGCAGCGGTTTTTTTTTATGACCAGTCTAAAAAAAAAATGTTTTCCCTTCGATTTGAAATTGAATACGAGAGACCCGCTTGGTCTAGGGAATAATGGGCTATTTGGGGGAAATGGACCACGAACAAATGTTTAGATCCCAATCTTCGACGCAATATCTTTTTAAAAGTCTGCTTATTAAAAAAACACGACGATAGGCATTGCCTGTATTTCAGCTCTTCTCCTTTTAGTCTGAAAGAAATCAGTTGTGATTGCAGAAGTTGTGATAAGAGATTAGGCACTGTCACTATCCACTGTTGGGCTCATAATTATTCACAAGTTTAGAGTTCGACCAACTTTGGCCAGAATGGTGATTAATCCCCTAACCCTATAATATACTCGAATCCCCGACAAAATGATGGGAAACTACAACTGCGTTTGATTCATGAAGTGTTTGGGGCTATCATCAGGCTATGTAGTACCACATATTGATTCTTGTCTGAACAGTAAAGACAGCTTCAAGGAACTATAACTATAACTGTTAGCCAAACCTCGCGCGAGATTGGCTCGAAATCTGCCGGGTGAATCACCGGGTAAAGATGGATCAATCCTATTCGTTTTCGTACAAGTACAACCTCTCCCGTGTAGGGGAGAATGCCAGCAACACCGAATGCAAGTTCCCACCGAAGCCGGCCAATCCGAAGCAAACGGAAAAAGAGGTTTCGATCCAAGCTGGACCATTCTCGATGGACTTGCTCAAACTCAAAGCTTATGCCTTTGGAGAAGGTTCTGCGAAGTTCGAAACGTCAGGCCCTCGAGTATGCATTTTGTTTTGAATCTTGCGATTTGGTCATGGTACTTGGTATTGGCAACATCTTTGTACAGTATACGACATTGGTTCTCAATTATTTGTCAGTTTAACCATACCTGGACACGGATTGATCATTTTGTTTGGGGGAGGGGCGGGGAGAGAGCGCAGATTTGCCTTGAGTGCCAAGACATGGGAGATTTTTGTGGGACGGCTTGGTACTGGGAGATGGATGGATGCTTGAAATGGATCGGGGGGGGGGGCGACCTACCGTCCACATCGGCGGCCTCGAAGGGTTCCCTGGCGTCCGTCATGTCGGTCTCCGTCACGGCGGACAGCTCGGACAGACTGACACCCCGGCTCCGGTCCAGGTCGTAGGCGTTGAACTTCCTCGGCAGATCCATGCCCCGGAACCGCAGCTTGGAGCCCGGCTCTGCTTCGTCGCCCGGCTTGCCCTGCTTCCCGCCCGCCTCACCGTCGTCGTCTTCGTCGTCGTCGTCGGCGTCGCCGCCGGGCGGGGGCCGGGGCCCGCCGACGCCGGCCGCCCGGTCCATGACCGGCTCGGTGGGCCGGGGCGGCAGGCCCGCCGACCACCACGGGTCATCCATGGGGGCCTGGACCCGCAGCGCCAGCGGCGCCGCGCCGGCCGGCTCCGCCGTGATCAGAGCCAGCGAGATGACGGCGAGTCCGAGGTGGGCGAGCAGCAGGCAGGCAGATTTGGCGTCCATCTCTATGGCTCTCTAGTCTCTCCTCCTTTTACCACGGTAGGCGCACTTCTTGGTTATGGCTACAGCAAGCTCCTGGCTCTACATCCACCCACACGCCACAGAGAGAGAGGAGAAAAAAGACGAGAGCAATACCGTTGAGTAACCAGCGATCCCGTGGGTGCAGCGGACAGTGACTTGTCGAACCAGAGGAGTAATTCGCAGCGGGTCAATCAACCTGGATTCTCGTCGCGTAAACTCACGACAGACTGCGAGCCCTATAGTTAGCCGCACTTCACATCGTAATGTTGTTTTCACCGGTAAACGAGTCAACAACCGCACAGGCCCGAACCCCGAATTGGACACAGGACCACCGGTTTTTTATTCCTTTTTTTTTTAGTGTGGGGTGGGTGAGAGGGAGGCTGGACAGAGGGGTCCGGTTTGTTTTTATTTTCCTTCACGGTGAGGTGTCTGTATGTGGCCCCAACAAGCGCCCGGTATCAATTCACGGCTCCCTGCCAAGTCGCCGATTCCGTGGGCTCATCAGTATAGTGCGCGCAGCACTCAAAGGGCTTCGCCGAAGCAGCTCTAAACAGCTACCCCCCCCCCCCCTTCCCTCCTCCCCCTCCTCCCCAATCGCCCTGTCCTCCTCATCCTATACGCGGACTCATCTCGGTCAACATGGACAACATGAATATGCAATGGCCCGTGACTCCAACGCGGCGTCGCCATTGGCGGCTCGCGCGCCGGCGACGCTCCCACGGCGACCAATCAGACCGCGCGCCCGAGTAGGTCACGCAGAACTGCATTCGTACCGTGTGCACCCCCGGCCCATCGTGCCTGCCCGCCTGCCCTGCCTCTGCCTGCGGTGATCTTCCCCTCACCGAGGAGGGTGGGGGGACCGGTCTGTTATGTTTGTCACCACTCTCCAGGACGGGGACCATCGCTCTCAGTTCCTGACATTTTTAGCAGGGATCCGGTAATTCCAACTGATCTCCAATGTACACGTACAGGGAAGTTGGTTCCCGAACTGATCGTTACAATGAATTAACCTTGGCGCTTTACCCATCTGGTGAGATTATGGGGCCCCGAACTGCGCGGACAGTACGTACAGGGGTAAACAGAACGGTAACTTCGCATCGGCGCGCCCCATCACAGTTCCCTCCTGCTCCCCGCCTCCCCCCCCCCCCCGAGGGATTAAAAACAATGCATTTGTTTTTCTATCCAGAATGTGGTTAACAGCGCCCTCACTCATCCTGGCATTAGAGACGAGATGGTCCTTCCAGTCCTGCTGGTCATGTTACGACGCATCCCCCACAACCCCCCCACCCCACCCCCCGCCCATCCTCTCGTGAACTGCTCGCTTAAGAATTTATGATCCAAGTGAGTTTGGTCTGCTTTTTATTGGTGCCTTTTCTAGGCTTCCTGTCTGGCTTTCGCCCGCTGGTTCCAATATTGAAGGACCGAGTTGCGTCACACAAATTACCCCTCGTTTCTGCATAACCTTGGCTGCACAGAATAATTATATGGCCCGTTAGAGATCCCCATGCTAGTTAGAGCGCGCTTATAGAATGCCCGAGGATCTTGACAACCATGGAGTTGCCCACAACAATCATTCTTCACAGATCAAACCAAGAAACTAAGACAAACAAACAAAGGGAAAACTGACTGGAACGTTTTGAACAAATGGAAAAATTGGCAAAGCAAACTTTGACTGGACCGGGACTTGAACCCGAGACCTCTGGTTTTGCTTACCAGTGCTCTTCCATTTGAGATATCCAGTTCAGAGGGAATAGCTCAGATGGAAGGGCGCTGGTACATTCATCCAGAGGTCTCGGGTTCCGAGTCCCGGTCCAGTGAAAGTTTTCTTGGCCAATTTTTCAATCCACAATTTAAGAGTTATCAACTCTCAGTTTTCCTTAGGTGATTGAGGAGACAGAGTCGACAGGAAGGGGCTCATAGGCATATACGTGCCACGAAATCCACGTCGAAGATTGAACATGGTCACAGATTTTAAACTCCTTGCCGAATTGTCTTCCTTTCGGAAATCATGCATCCGTTCATTCGTCTGTTTCCACTTCCTCACTCAAAACAACATTTTGTCAATCATGATTCAAGAAAATAAACAGGGGTAGAAAACAGAGTGTAGGTCAGTCCAAACAGCAAGCTTGTCGAGCGGAGACCCCCGTTAAGTTAAAATAAATTACTTATTATTAGATTAACATTAAATCGATGAATGATTCGACAGCAGCTTATAAACAGAATTGATTCTATTCCCCCACAAAAAATGTCGTGTCTGCATTTCCTTAGAAGCAATCGGTATTTCCTCTCCTGTTAATGAGAGAGGGATAACCCGTGTAGGCCTACACCGGGAGCTGAGGTGACCCTTGCATGGAATGATGGATGGCCGAATCAATCATTCGTTTCCTTCTGACCTGGGTGAACTTAGCCGTGTAGCTGGTATTAAAGACGTCGTCGTTTGAAAAGATGACAAGTTGACGTAAAATGGCGAGCCTACTGTTCCTGGAATAAGCTCATTACCGTTATGTCTTCTTCGAAGGCCCCGTTCTGGGGCGTGATTTCGCCGAAGGGTGGACTCGCCGAGGCATTCTTCAGCACTTGCCAACGTTTGAACCTATCTTAGTCAATTTAAGAAACCGGTATTTTGGTCGAGAAACGCCAATGCAGCTGGGCCAAAACCGCTGGAAAACTCATTCCTTAACGGGATAACACAACATTGGTCGAGGTCAAAGAAATAGCATCCATACGTTGTCTGATCCAACATAATTATGCATGAAATAGCACACCTGTGAACATTTCAGCTCAATCCGCCAACCGAGTCTCGAGAAAATAGTGAAAAACCGCTTCATTTGTTTCGCCAAAATGCAGCATTCAACGTATTGTTCCGAAAAATAATTTAGATCTCGGGGTGAGACGCAATTTTTTTCTTTTACTCCTTTGTCCAAAAATACATAATTTTAGACAAAAATTTTCAGTGCGAGGTTTCTACTATAACCATAAATCTATAAATCTGTGGACATTTCTGTTTTTCGATCCTATACCACTGTGAGCGGGCCTCTAATATGGTCCATCAAATCCCCCATTTGTTAAAGTTTGTATAGGCCTATCAATGTTTTATTCTGATATAACAACATACACGACCTACTTGAAATCGGTTCAAGACTAAAATCATTAGAGGCCCACTTCAAGACCAGGATCCACCAAGTATTGTGCGCGAGACCGAGCAGAAGCGAGCAACACCGTGTCTTTTCATTTGCCGCACGGGTTTGTACACAGTGTATATTATATGGAGGCGGCTAATTCTCATCACACCCTTTTTCTGTCGTGACTTTAATCCCGCTTTACTTGTCATCGACAACAATTCCACTTTGGAGGACCCCCCGCCACCCCAACTCTCAACCGTACCCCTGTGCCCCCAGACCCTCATCCATCTATGCCAGACCCCCCCCCCCGCGTCCTTCCTTCCCTCTAAACTCAAGGGCTTTCCTTTCATTCTTTCTTTTTTCTCTCTCTCTCTCTCCAAATGTCTGCAGATTATCTTGGTGAATGTACTTTTTTTTCTCTCTCCAAATCTCCCAGAAGAATTTATAGCGACAGGATGCTTGTAGAGAACGTTCTGACTGGGTGCTGACAAGCTTGCCATACAATCGTTCCTTGTCGTGCCTATGCCCAAGGAGGTATTAGTAAAGATCGAAGTTTCGAGCCCTAATATAAAAAATGTTCGATCGACGGAGAAGGAGGAGGGGGAGTTTTTTTTTCAAAGGCAGGGGAAAAGTCCTCCAGCCGATTTCAAGAAAAGTTGCGTAATTACAAATGTTGCGTAAGCCTTGCACCACGGCGAATCTTTTCAGCAGTATTTAGCAAACTGGCATCAAAACGATGCGTTAGCAGCATTTGAAGTTTATTGAATTCGGCTCCTGCTGGGATCGAAACACCAGACCATCTACATTGGCCATTTTAATCAGCAGTTTGGTAACGTTTTTGTATACTTAGTACTCTGGGCCGTATGATCATAGCTTTTTCGATTTTCTGCCGTGAACCTGCAGACTTCATAGATTCTTACTAGCAAAACATGTGGGCTTATAGGCATCGTCTTCAGCCGAATCCCGACGTCCGAGGGTCAAAGCCCCAAGCCCGAATTTATAGATTCGGACTTTTATCGCCAACCACAACTAAGGTCCAAAAGGCCACTCAAGGTGATGCCTAAGAAAGGTTGAAAGGAGGACAAACTTCCTTTGAAAAACGTCATGCCGGGATCGGAACGTCGGGCTCAAAAGCAGAATCCCGAAGCGGAATCCCGAAGCGGAATCCCGAACTCCGATATCCCAAAGACCCGAACCCCGATATCCCGAAGACCCGAACCCCGATATCCCGAAGACCCGAACCCCGATATCCCGAACCCCGATATCCCGAACCCCGATATCCCGAACCCTGACATCCCGAACCCCGATATCCCGAACCCCGATATCCCGAACCCCGATATCCCGAAGACCCGAACCCCGATATCCCGAACCTCGATATCCCGAACCCCGATATCCCAAACCCCAAATCCCGAAGCCGAACACCGAAGCCGAACACCGAAGCCGAACACCGAAGCCGAACACCGAAGCCGAACACCGAAGCCGAACACCGAAGCCGAACACCGAAGCCGAACCCCGAAGCCGAACACCGAAGCCGAACACTGAAGTCGAATCCCGAAAACAAATCCGGACGGAAACCGAACCCGGGAGGCGAATCCCAATTCCCGAAACTCAAGACCCAAAGCCCGAATCCGATGCCGAGGCCTCGTCTTCGATAACTGGGCCGTGTCCCTGTTGCACTCGACGGCGGAACAAAACGCCAACACTCATTGACCCACCTGATTAGCATTATATCATGCAAGGCCGGCGAGGGTAGGCTTTTAACAAGACTACAATTATAAGACTAACCTGACAAGATTGGGTTAAATGGTCGGAGATGACTCGACTATGTGAACAAACAGAACAACACGCTGGGTTTAACATTGCTGCTCAGATTCCACCTAATGTGACTCACAAACCCGCACATGCACCGCACATTAGGGCAGTTCCTTCCAGACTCAATTATACAATTTATGGCAATTTCCTCAATGTACGTTGGCCTTTTTTTTAACGCGCCGTTTCGGCCCGGTTTGGGCATACCGCAACTGGTGGGTCGCGAGGTCACCACGCGCGAACAATGAGACGGGAAGCTCACGTGACTAAGGACGGATGGGGGAGATTTCCCTGCAATACTTAAAAGTTAAAGGGGAAACGGTCATGTGCTGTGGAATGTGCCGATAACTTAATACAACCTCGGTTTTTTTCTCTAATGTGGCGGCATCATTTTCCGTGACCCTGGCATCTGTTTTAGATTAGATACGGGTACCACTATTGGCAGGGGGTAGGGCCGACTTTTTCAAACACTTTACCTATCTAGATTCCTAGATACGCATCATAACATGACTCCTCACGTGGTACCCGTATCTTAAATCCATTTATCATCTGAAACCTACCCTACATGCCGTCTCTTCATCTGTCTTGGAAGGAAACAATACTGAACAGATCAGATTTACCCGGGACATAAGTTGTTCGTTTCCCGACAAAGTTATTGTATATTGGCCCGCCTAAATTGAGGGAGGTTTAGGTTCCCGTGCCGTAATAGTTCGTGGGGTAAAAGGCCTGTTTTTCTATCGCCTCAGTTTAGCGTGGCCACCGGGTTTTCCATATGGTTATGTATAGGAAGGATCGCTGGATGATTGCCAGTCGGACGGCTCTCACCGCGGACCCGCCCCACCCCCTACAGCTGAATGTTTCAAACTGACTCCTCGGTGCCGTTATTTTTGGACAAACATCTCCGCTGTTTGTACCCAGACCCACAAGCTCTTATTCCCTGGCCCCGTTACGCATTTCGAGCACTATGTCGAGACATGGAGGCCAGTTGGAGGAGGTGCATGGTGGGGGGGGGACCACGGGCCTGCATCTCATTGCCCATCCCTTTGCCCATCCCATTGCCAATCCCATTGCCAATCCCATTGCCAATCCCATTGCCAATCCCATTGCCCATCCCATTGCCCATCCCATTGCCCATCCCTTTGCCCATCCCATTGCCAATCCCATTGCCCATCCCATTGCCCATCCCATTGCCCATTGACCATCCCGTTGCCCATCCCATTGCCCATCCCATTGCCCATCCCATTGCCCATCCCATAGCCCATCCCGTAGCCCATCCCATTGCCCATCCCAATGCCCATCCTATTGCCCATCCCATTGCCCTCCCATTGTCCATCCCATTGCCCATCCCATTGCCCATTGACCATCCCGTTGCCCATCCCATTGCCCATCCCATTGCCCATCCCATTGCCCATCCCATAGCCCATCCCGTTGCCCATCCCATTGCCCATCCCATTGCCCATCCCATTGACCATCCCTTTGACCATCCCTTTGCCCATCCCTTTGCCCATCCCATTGCCCATCCCATTGCCAATCCCATTGACCATCCCTTTGCCCATCCTATTGCCCATCCCGTTGCCCATCCCATTGCCCATCCCATTGCCCATCCCATTGCCCATCCCATTGCCCATCCCATTGCCCATCCCATTGCCTATCCCATTGCCCATCCCATTGCCCATCCCATTGCCCATCCCATTGCCCATCCCATTGCCCATCCCATTGCCCATCCCATTGCCCATCCCATTGACCATCCCTTTGCCCATCCTATTGCCCATCCCGTTGCCCATCCCATTGCCCATCCCATTGCCCATCCCATTGCCAATCCCATTGCCCATCCCATTGCCCATCCCATTGCCCATCCCATTGCCCATCCCATTGCCCATCCCATTGCCCATCCCATTGCCCATCCCATTGCCTATCCCATTGCCCATCCCATTGACCATCCCGTTGCCCATCCCATTGCTTATCCCCATTGCCCATCCCATTGCCCATCCCATTGCCCATCCCATTGCCTATCCCATTGCCCATCCCATTGACCATCCCGTTGCCCATCCCATTGCTTATCCCCATTGCCCATCCCATTGCCCATCCCATTGCCCATCCCATTGCCCATTCCATTGCCCATCCCATTGCCTATCCCATAGCCCATCCCATTGCCCATCCCATTGCCCATCCCATTGCCCATCCCATTGCCCATCCCATTGCCCATCCCATTGCCCATCCCATTGCCTATCCCATTGCCCATCCCATAGCCCATCCCGTTGCCCATCCCATTGCCCATCCAATTGCCCATCCCATTGCCCATCCCATTGCCCATCCCATAGCCCATCCCATTGCCCATCCCATTGCCCATCCCATTGCCCATCCCATTGCCCATCCCATTGCCCATCCCATTGCCCATCCCATTGCCTATCCCATTGCCCATCCCATAGCCCATCCCATTGCCCATCCCATTGCCCATCCCATTGCCCATCCCATTGCCCATCCCATTGCCTATCCCATTGCCCATCCCATTGACCATCCCGTTGCCCATCCCATTGCTTATCCCCATTGCCCATCCCATTGCCCATCCCATTGCCCATTCCATTGCCCATCCCATTGCCTATCCCATAGCCCATCCCATTGACCATCCCATTGCCCATCCCATTGCCAATCCTATTGCCAATCCTATTGCCCATCCCATTGCCCATCCCATTGCCCATCCCATTGCCTATCCCATTGCCCATCCCATTGACCATCCCGTTGCCCATCCCATTGCTTATCCCCATTGCCCATCCCATTGCCCATCCCATAGCCCATCCCGTTGCCCATCCCATTGCCCATCCCATTGACCATCCATTTGCCCATCCCATTGCCCATCCCATTGCCCATCCCATTGCCCATCCCATTGCCCATCCCATTGCCCATCCCATTGCCCATCCCATTGCCCATCCCATTGCCCATCCCATTGCCCATCCCATTGCCCATCCCATTGCCCATCCCATTGCCCATCCCATTGCCCATCCCATTGCCCATCCCATTGCCCATCCCATAGCCCATCCCATTGCCTATCCTATTGCCCATCCCATTGACCATCCCGTTGCCCATCCCATTGCCCATCCCATTGCCCATCCCATTGCCCATCCCATTGCCCATCCCATTGACCATCCATTTGCCCATCCCATTGCCCATCCCATTGCCCATCCCATTGCCCATCCCATTGCCTATCCCATAGCCCATCCCGTTGCCCATCCCATTGCCCATCCCATTGCCCATCCCATTGCCCATCCCATTGACCATCCCATAGCCCATCCCATTGCCCATCCCATTGCCCATCCCATTGCCCATTCCATTGCCCATCCCATTGCCTATCCCATAGCCCATCCCATTGACCATCCATTTGCCCATCCCATTGCCCATCCCATTGCCCATCCCATTGCCCATCCCATTGCCCATCCCATTGCCTATCCCATAGCCCATCCCGTTGCCCATCCCATTGCCCATCCCATTGCCCATCCCATTGCCCATCCCATTGCCCATCCCATTGCCCATCCCATTGCCCATCCCATTGCACTCGTCTCAGCCGAGAATAATTGGCTAGTTGTGTTGTGGACCAACACATGCAGAAGAGTCGGCGCTCTTCTAAGCTGAGAATAATTATTATTATTATTGGCTACAATGTTGTGGAGCAACCCTGTGAAGAGTCGGTGCTCGTCTCAGCCGAGAATAATTTGCTACAAAGTACAATGTACATTGTGCTGTGCAGCAACCCTCGCTCGTCCAAGTACTGAAGTAGTGTTCTTTCGTTTTGTGCCGTCCGCTATGTATGTTTAACGTTGACGATGAGTATCCAATCAGAATTCTGGGAAGACAAGTACATCCGCTCTATTCAGAACCATCCAATCATATGCGCTGCTACGACGACTCAATGTTAATATTCATGAGTACTGAATTAAATCTACTTTTGACCGCGAAACTGAGTGGGAGTACACGCTTACATTCAATGAATACACACAAAGGGTTAGGGTTAGGGTTAGGGTTAGTCGCGCATGCGCAGATCTAGGTTCGTACTAGATCAATTTCTTCACATAGATAACCATGGCTAGAATACCACTCGATTCAAGCTGATATATAATCGAGGCGCAACCTATCAGTTGTTCAGTTTAAGGGTCGGAGGTGAGAGCGCCACCCGTCGTGTTTGGGGTTCACGACTTAATACGTCCCCCACCCTTTCAAAAAAAAGAAACCGTGCCTTATGTGCATTTGCTATACAGAGTCGCTATGATTTTTTGATAAAGGCCCTATTGCTCATCTAATCATCATTTTTTTCCAAACAACGTCAAGCCCACTAAGTTCTGCCGTGTACCACTTTATGCTACCCCAGGGTCGCCAAAGCAGACACATACATGAGTATCACTCATATGGATACGGAGTGATACTGTCAGTGGTACTGTCAGTGGTACGTACGGATACGGAGTGGTACGGATACGGAGTGGTACGGATACGGATGTTTTGCAGTGACGTCAGTACCTCATGCATATTCATACTCGGCAGAGGGTCGCCCATTGCCCATCCCATTGGCTGTCCCATTGCCCATCCTGTTGCCCATCCCGTTGGCCATCACATTGCCCATTCTATTGTTCATCCCATTGCCCATCCAAGTGGGAGGTTTGCATGATTGAAGTACCAAGTGGACAGTTTGCATGGTCAAAGTACCAAGTGGAAGGTATGCATGGAAGGTTTACCTTGTTTACGTAAATGTTGGGACGGTGTGTGGCTCTGAAAAGAGCCAGGTAACTCAACGTGTCAGGCAGTCTGTGCTCTACTCTTCGTCAGAAGATTGCTGGATGCCAACTATCGTTGAGCTCTTTTCACAGCCACACTCTGTCTCCAAAGTCCAAAAGAGAGGTCTATACTTGGTGTCACCGCAAATCTTATTCAGGGCTTTCGCGATTTCCACAACACCTGAAGCACGAGCTTCAGTAAGGCGGCTTAAGCAACATTTACCGCACAATGCATCAAATGAGTAGTCTCCAAGGACACTACAAAGTTGGGTCGTGGCACATAAGTACAATGCAGGCAATTATAGCGCAGAGCGGCGATTTTGACCGATTGAATGCGCTGTCACACCATTACACCATAAGAACCTTGCTCTATGATTTAAATACACGGAAACGACAAGAAAATCGTTCACCCGGTGTTTCAACTGTCTGATGGAGTCCATTCCCCTTGCACCACCCCCCCCCCCCCTCTCTCTCTCTAAAAGGCCGAGCGGTTGCAACTCGAGGTACTCGTCTAGCATACATATTATCTCAAACGGCCTCGGTTGTTTTTTTGGCGCGTGACTTTTGTCTTTTTAATCGTTCGTTGCGGGGTTTGGTTTGCCGTCAGAGGTAATTACAGGCTTGCACTCGGGTTTCTTGACCGGTACGTGATCCCCGCCGGTGTCTGCCAACTATAGTTAGCGGCCCGCCGCTGTGTGACAAACCCACTCTCACCCCACCCCAACCCCTTGACGAGGTTACCGGTCGTTCGTGCCACAGCTCGAAAAGCAATTATTATACATTGACGGGTATACAGTTCGGGTTCGGGCCTGCGTTGCAGCTACGCTGGTACCCCGCCTGTGATTTTTTCCCGTACCACATAAACGCTATGGGCCCATATGTTTGTGCACAAACAATTTACGGAGTGGGGGCAAGGGGGAGGGGAGGGGATACCAGTTGAAGTAGTATAGGGATAGGCTTTCTGCACACCCAATAAAGGCTTTCTCCACAGCGAATACAACGTACGTGAACAATCTGAGTGACCTGAAACTCCATTCTTCATACTTTATGCGCAAACAAATGGGCACATAGCGTTTATGTGGTACGGAAAAAAATATCGCACCCCGCCTCGCTGCCTCTCCCTCCTTCTCCCCCACCCCAATCCCCAATACACACAACACTCAATGCCTCAGAGTAGCCACAACCGAAACTAGGGGGACGAAATTAAGCCCAGGCCAGTGGTTCGATTTCTCTGGGGTTTATTTTCACACCCGTCCCATCATGTCGCAGGTATCAAAGGGAGGGTACACGATTTTGCAAAGTGCCCAATTTCCGGACATACCAAATTTCAGAAATCAGAAAGTTTACAATAGTATTAGACAATCCGTGAAATTCGAACGCTGGAAAAATCTGCCATTTTTGTTGAATTTCTATCAACAAAAATTATATACAACAATAAACAACGATCGCTCCACAGAGCGATCGTTGATACAAAGAGTTCCCTTCGCAAATACCGCCCTCTATGTCTGAAAAGAAGGTGCTCCGTACATCGAACGCGTGGTGTTTATGTAGAAGGCCCTACATGCAGCTGCGCAGACACATTCTTGAGCACCTGCAAGCAACGAACTTTGCTCTATGCTCCAAGTGACATAATAGTGATATGTGACCCGGCACAGCATAATGAGGAATAACCCCCACTTTTGAGATTTTGAGATCTTCTAATGATGTGAAAAAGTATACCATTAGCTTTCAAAGGATATCAAAATGATTTCCGTGTGAACTTTGTTGTAAATAGTACAAGGGGACTTCAATATACAGTGTAGCAGCGCCATTCTAACTCCTCGAAAGCGGCCATTCAAAAAGGCAGGAACTTTACATTTTCATGAAAACTGTACACAAACACTCCCCCGAAATCCTCATTTTTTCAACATTTAGAGACGGATTTCGGAAAAATCCTTTGGACATAATATCCTCCAATACATTAACTTTCCGAAAATACAAAAACGCATTGAGAAGATACTTTGACTTCAGGCGTTGTTTACTCGAACAGTGTTTTGGTGGGATATTCCTCATGTCGCTGTGCCGGGTCACATAATTTATGATATTGATATTATGGAGCAACTCTCTGCCGAGATATGAATATGCATCAGGTATTGACGTCACTGCGCGCCGATCCGTATCCGTACACTGACCGTACCAGTCCGTGTTGTGGAGCAACCCTGTGAAGAGTCGGCGCTCGTCTCAGCCGAGAATAATTGGCTAGTTGTGTTGTGGACCAACACAGAAAAGTCAGCGCTCTTCTAAGCTGAGAATGATAATATTTATTATTATTGGCTACAATGTTGTGGAGCAACCCTGTGAAAAGTCGGTGCTCGTCTCAGCCGGGAATAATTTGCTGCAAAGTACAATGTACATTGTGCTGTGCAGCAACCCTCGCTCGTCCAAGCACTGAAGTAGTGTTCTTTCGTTTTGTACCGTCCGCTATGTAGGTTGAACGTTGACCATGAGTATCCAATCAGAATTCTGGGAAGACAAGAACATCCGCTCTATTCAGAACCATCCAATCATGTGCGCTGCTACGACATCTCAGCTTTAATATTCATGAGTACTGAATTCAATCTACTTTTGACCACGAAACTGAGCGGGAGTACACGCTTACATTCAATGTATACACAAAGGGTTAGGGTTAGGGTTAGTCGCGCATGTGCTAATCTATGTTTTGTCATTCCACTCATTGTCTTGCGATTAATCGTAAGTTACGACGAGTTAGGTAAATGTTCTCTACCTCTCCCGCCTCTCTCTCTCATCCCCCTCTCTCTCCACCTCTCTCTCCTCTCCCCACCCCTCTCTCTCTTCTCTGTCTCTCTATCTCTCACCTTCCCTATTCCTCTCGCCTCTCTCTCTCTTTCTCTTTCTCTCCCTCTCTCTCTCCACTCCCCCTTTCCCTGTCTCTCTCATTCATATAGGCAGTGTTAGGACCCAAGGTTCCCAGCTCCAGGACCACTTTTCAGACTTGTTCAGGTCATTTTAATCACGTTTGATTTAATGCCAATGCCACATTGTTAAAGGTCAAAAGATTGCCACAGTTTGTGTGTTAAACCATTAAACATCACAAAAAAGCAATCCTGCGATGGTTTTAGCTCAAATTGTGATATGAGAAAGTAGAAAAAGGTAAAAAACCGCCACGGTTTTTGCACCATTCTGTAGTGTAAAAAATAGTTTATGACTTGCGAGTAATAAACTATTTGTCAATGTTTGAGTGAAGATTTTTATGGAAGTACAGCATCCCAGGCCGTAAGATTTCAACATGAGGATTCTATCATGACCATCTACAAACTGTGTAATTTAGAAGGAAATCTGTGGACATCGATGAATTCCGATCTTCCCAATGTCGTATTGGACCTTTAATCTTTCCTCAACGCGAACTATAAGCCAGCTAAGTGGACTAAATGCTGACCACCACGCAGCCAAGGTAATCAATGTACAACAGGGAGCTATACAATTTATTGTGACAATAGTATACCGATGAATTCCGATCTTCCCAATGTTGTATTGGACCTTCAATCTTTCCTCAACGCGAACTATAAGCCAGCTAAGTGGACTAAATGCTGACCACCACGCAGCCAAGGTAATCAATGTACAACAGGGAGCTATACAATTTATTGTGACAATAGCAAACCGGGTACCGGTATAGTTGTAGTTTTGTGACTGGCCGACTCTGGTCGGAGAGAAGGGCCGGTCGCGCCCCAACCCCAAGGGACGGGGCCCGGGGCCAGAGGGATCCCGCTGCCCGCCTCCCCCGTGACAGCACGTCAACAGACTGATGAATGGGCTCGGACAGGCCCGACAGGTACCCAGGGCCGACGATAAATGATTCCATGACCCATCGCCTCAATTTATAATCGCAATAATAGTGCACTCAGCGTCCCCCATTAAATTTTGCCCACCGTCCTGCCTGCACTGGAAGCCATTGACATACTCGCCAGCTGATTGTTCCTCGTACCGTCAACACATGGGGCCCGAGGGGGGGGGGTTGCATTTTCCCATGCTGGCCCAACCCTATGGAACCAACTCCCTCAAAACATCCTTCCATCAAATGACGTTTTCAGATTTGAAATGTGCCCCCCAAAACACACATATCGTATCGTAGGCCCTAAAGGTGGTTTTCTTTTCACTAACGCTTTGCACCTCCGGCACAGGACGCGTACTAGTGTATACCACAATTTACCTCAGTGTCTTCGGGCGCGCATGCTCACATACCACAGGATACCACAAAAAACACGCTGTGGTATGTCGTGGTGTATGGCCCTTATCCTCCCACACACAGCACTACACAGACAGTGCATGACAGCCTCTATACCACAACAAACCACAAACCCCGTTGTGGTAGGCCTATGTCGTGGTGTATGTGCCACAGGAAACCACACTGCACTCGTGGGTGCAGGTCCAAATACCACACATCACCGCCACCATTCGCGCGCGTGTGTGTGTGTGTGTGTGTAGAGGACTGTATACCACAACATACCACAGGAAAAACCATGCGTGGCTAATTGTGGTTTCAATGTCGGTTAATATTAAAGGCCAATACAAAGTTGGTAAACCATTGAATATATTCCAAAACAACACAGTGAAGTTTATTTAGCTCAAACAATAATCGGGAGAAAGAGAAGGGCAAAAAAAACCACCCTTTTTTGCACCAATCTGTGAGAAATGAACGTATTCGGTTGGATTTTTAAATAGCGCATATTACATGAGACTTTAACCGACTATAGACGACTGGTTTGTGTCGTAACCACCACGCGGAGGCAGGTTTCAACGAACGGCGTTTATATCTCGGGAGATAAAAAAAAAACTATTTGTCGGTGTTTGAGTGAAGATTTCTCGAAAAGTACAGCATCCCAGACCGTAAGATTTCAACATGGGGATTTTATTATGACCATCTACAAACTGTGTTGGAGAAAATCTGTGGACATCGATGTTAATTCCAATCTTCCCTTTAGGGACATTCTGGTATGAGACATGAGCTTCTTATAGAACGGATACTGGCGCACTATAGAATTCTCATATTATAGGCTAATTATTTGTATAGCCTATAGTATAGGGGCCTACCACTATACTATTACTAACAACCCTCTATTCAAAATGCTAACGAGAGACAAAGATTTGATGGTAACTGGTGTCGTTTGGTCTGTATTGGCTTCGATGCAAGTATAATGTATGCTATATATTTTTTTTCTTGAATAAAAATTCCAGTCTGCACTATGGAGACGACTCGAATAGACCACATGTATTCATAAAGCGACCACACAAGGGGCTAAACGGTCCCCTAAATGGTGAAGCCATCATCGACAGCGTTATAATATAGAAGCTACTTAGACTAGCGTTATTCTTATACGGTCGTTGTTGGGGTTGTATTCTTCCGTAGCAATGACCAGACTACGATTATTATTAATGTCGGTTTGACCTCACGGCGTACGAATATTGCGTTAATCGGCCATTGTTATTTTTATCCAATACTTCCCGGTGAGATTCACCCTCTTCATTGTGTGAGTCTGGGCATGTAGCAAGGCAGGGGTAGGTATAGGTTTGGGTGACATGTACCACTCATGAACGGAACAACCTCTGGTTTTCTATTTGGAGATGGTACAGATTTGGAGAGGACAAAATAATTAGGGGTCTCTAACTATAGCTATGCGAGTTTGTGTGGTTTTGAGAAGCCACTTTTTTTTCCCTGGAACTATACTCAAACTCAAAACAGCGATAAGTCCTCCATGGTGTAACCACGAACTATGTTTAACTTGATCAAAACATATTGCAGTCCGGCGAAGAAGCCGAGCAGGTGTGTATAATTTGAAGGTCAGTTTTTTTGATAGGAATTACTGCTCAAAGGCAGGACCTTGCATAACAATAACATTTGGGGACCGGGGGATTGAGTGAACCATTTGACGATTCGTGTCCTTAATTAATCGTGAGTCCTCCGGCACCTTAATTCGTGACCGTGCTAAACTGTCAGACAAATGACCTCAATGGTTACCTTGTGACTGTAATCTGGATAGTCACGTGCCTAATCCGTTTCCGACGTCCGACCGTGCTCTATTTTGCTCAGGATGTTTCTCTAATTACATGTATATGTCCATTACCTAAATGAAGTGAAAACTGACTTGGAACTTTTGAACCATTTATTGTGAGAAATGGCAAAGAGATCTTTGACTGGACCGGGATTTCTCAGTCTTTTCATTGTGTGAGGGCAGCCATCATCAGCAAAGGAAATTTGACTGGGCCGGTGCTAGGACTCAGACCTGAGGCTGAACGCACACGCGCTCTACCACCTGCGACTGAGCTATAGTTATATTCAGCCCTTTAATAGTCGGGCACCTTCCCAAATTGTCATCTGTCTTCGCTGGGATAAGGGGGTACCAGTCAGAAGCATTCAATCATCAAGTACTGAGAGATCTCCGTCCACGGATCACAGCCGCGTTTTCATTCAGACGCAACCAACACTAAGTGCAAACCTGACTACAGCAATTTGAAAATCACACCACACAAAGCAGGTGTGATTGTTTTTTATTGTTAAAGGCCCTATACAACATTGGTAACGGTCAAAAGAGTGCCACAGTTTGTGTGCTAAGCCATTTAACATTCCAAAAAAAGCAATACTGCAAAGGTTTTAGCTCAAATTGTAATCTGACAAAGTAGAAAAAGGCAAAAAACCGTCACGGCTTTTGCACCATTTTGTAGTGTAAGAAATAGTTTATTACTTGCGAATAATAAAGTATTTGTCAATGTTTGAGTGAAGATTTCTCAAGAAGTACAGCATCCCAGACCGTAAGATTTCAACGTGAGGTTTCTATCATGACCATCTACGAACTGTGTAAATTAGAAGGAAATCTGTGCACATCGATGTTTTCTGATCTTC